>CAVMJV010000319.1:0-64047 GCA_963681835.1 Meloidogyne enterolobii
TTTTCAATTTTTCTAATTGCGTTGGTACTACTAAACTCTTTGCGAATGCTAACATTGTTTCTATTTCATTTTCGACTTTCCTTATGTATATTGCGCATCCAAATCCGTTTATAGACGCGTCGGAAAATCCGTGTAGTTCCACTTCTTTTATCTATTTTTCATTTTTAAAATATTTTCGAGGTATTTCTATTGACTGACTGTTCCAGTTTTGCATTAACTTTTCCCATTCTTCAGCTATGTCTTGATCAACGACGTGATCCCAATTTAATTTTTTGTCTTTTTCTGCCTTTTGTCTTATTAATTTTCCTTTAAGAATTATTGGACTTATAATTCCTAAGGGGTCAAATGGTTGAGCGATTTGTGACAAAATCGTTCGCCTTGTTATTTTCCCTTCCTTGTATTCTGGCAGTTTTATTGTTATTGTATCGTTTATCAAGTTCCATCCTAAGCCTAATAATTTAGTTGTATCCGTTCCACCTCTATCTTCTTCTGGTAATTTTAATATTTCCTCGCATGCGTTTGACGTAAATTCACGAACGTTCATCGTTGCTTCACAAATTAACTTCTTCAAATATTTGTAATTTTCTTCAATTAAATTCTTATCTTTCAACCCTAATAGGATATTGTCTACATATGTGTTGGTTTCTAATTCACGCACGACGGCCGAATTATATTTTTCGTAATGTTGTTTAAGTACTATTGCGAGGTGTGCTGGGCTACAAATTACTCCAAATGTGACTCTACTGAAGCGATATTCAACGATATCACTTGTTTCCTCTTCTGGATTTTTATACCAAAGGAAACGTAAAGCGTCCCTATCTTCTGGCGCGATTGAAATTTGCAAAAACGCTTTTTCTACGTCACATGTTAGTAAGTAATGTTTTGCTCTTGCTCTTAATATTATTCCAGCTAAATCATTGTAAAGGTTTGGTCCTTTATGCAAACATTCATTCAGCGATGGGTATTCTTTTCGCAATTTTGCACTTGCATCAAAAACTATCCTAATCTTGGTGAATTGTTTATCTTTTCTCTCTACAAAATGGTGCGGCAAATAATGACATATTTGCTGCCTCATTCTTGGAGCTTCTTCAATCATTTTTCTCTCCAATTGATCCATGATTATATCGTGGTACTGTTTCCTTAATTGTGGTTTTTCATCTAGCTTCTTTTTGTTTGACTTTAATCTTCCTAAAGCTAGTGTGTAATTACTTGGTAGGTTGTGTATTTCTTCATTCCAGATTAATTTGACTTCATATCTTTCTCCATTAAACTTTAAATTTTGTTTAAATTTTTCAAGCCAAATTTTATCTTCATCTTGATTTGCGTCTCCTAAACCTATTGTTTCAAGATTTATTTGTCTTTCATACAATTGATTTAACTTTACATCTCCTCCTTTTCTTTTACTGTTACTACTTTCTTCAATTTCTATAAAGTCTTCAGTAGAAGTTAGTACGACGACTGACTTCTCATTTGTTTCTTCTTTCATGTTTATTTTTCCTTCACCTGAGATAAAGTGTCCTAATTTAGATTCGTTCAAATAAAATCCATTGGGTAATTTTTCTTTAGCTATTACCCTTAATGAATCATAGTAATCACTACCAATAAGGATTTCAGGTGTTACTAGTTCCGGTTTTTCTTTGATTTTATTTAATTTCCAATCTTCTAATTTTGCTCTGTTGTATTTTATAAATTTCAACTTGTTCATTATTTTTTCCATAGCCCGAGCCTTCATTATTCTGTCTAGTTTGTTTCCTTTTATTCCAAACTCTAAAATTTGCGTGTCGTAAGTTCCAAGTTTTACTCCTGCTAGACCACTTACGTTGAAGTTTGCTTCACCTATTTTTTCTAATTCTAATTTTTTCCCCAGTTCTTCTGAAATGTAACTGCGTTCACTTCCTGGGTCTAAAAATGCGATGACACGCTTTTTTAGATGTGTCTTTTGCGGATTGTATATTGTTACTTTAATACATTTTAATAACGTGAATACTTCCTCTTGTTTTTTCATACATCCTAGTGATGTTATTGCTAACGATTTATTTGTTTCACTTTCATTTTCCTCAATTTCAGACACGGTTGATGTTACGTGTTCCTCCTTTTTGCTTCTTTTTTCACATAATGCGACGTTATGTTTACCCTTACACAGGAAGCATGATTGCCTATACTTTGGACATTCTTTTGAGTTATGACCTTTTCTTAGACATTGATAACACAATGCTAATCTCTGTATCTGTTTTACTCTTTCTTCGTTAGTTCTATACTTTTTACAATCTAAAGGAAAGTGTTTCCCTTGACAAAATTGACATGGGTATCGAGCTGGGCTTCTACTTGTACTCGAACTACCACTTCTTTCTTCATTTCGATAATTTTTATTTTTATCGCGTGGCCAGGGAGATCCTCTATGAGCTCGATCCGGGCTTCTTGAATTGTTTGAGCTTGAATATGACGATGATCTACTTGTTGAGTAGTCTCTTTCCCTATATGGTTTTCTTTTCCAATGTTTTTCATCTTTAAACCTTTCAGCTTTTGTACTTCTACTTGGTCTTTGTTTGTTCTCTTTCCAGTTTCTTTTTGATTCATGACCTTGATACCTTATGGCAAAATTCATTGTGGAACTCGACGGTTCCTTTCGATAGTCTTTCTCTTTTCTCATTACTTGCTTGTCTTTCTTACCCTTTTGATATATTTCAGTAAGCATTTGACAATGCTCTACTGCCTTTGCGTAATATTTCCTATAAAGTTCAGTTGTCCATATATCATTACCATCAAGCTGTTTTAAATCTAAATATCTATGCAATACTTTCTTAGACATCTTTTGTTCAAGTCCTAAAAATATTTGCGGGGATCTTAGATCTTGCTTGTAGTGTTCCAGTTGTCGACATATACGTTCGACTTCTACTTGTAGTTGCATATCATCTTCAACCGTTCGAGACTCAGGTAAACTTGACAGTTTATTATGCAAATCTCGAATTATTTTTTCATCTTTTCCGTATTTTGCTTTTAAAAGGTCTACTGCTAAATTATAATTTGCTTCCGAATACGGTAATAATCCTTGTACAACTTTCTTTGGTTCATCTACTAACAACGATTCAAGGTAAGACATTTTCTGGATTGGGTCTAGTTCATTATCATTGTGTATTGTTGCTTCAAATAAAGGCCAAAAATTTTCCCATTCTTCACCCTCAAATTGTTTTAATTCTAGTTTTGGCAATACTATTCCCTTTTTTCTTGTACTTCCATTTCCGTTACCATTTCCTAACATTATCTCTAACTGATCTATGATTTCTGCATATTTTGCGTGTCTTTTCTTCCCTAAACGGTGAGTATGGTACGCCTCTTGCAAGTCGACGCTTGCTCTTAACGTTTGATCAAATTCGGCTCTTTCATGCTTATCTAAGTCTTTCATTCTTTCTTCATACTCATGCCTTGCGTTTCGTATTTCTTCAATCTGCGTGAATATTTCATCATTTTTCGCTTTTAATGATCGGTGCATAACGAATATTATGTGCTTTTCTTGACTGCTCATTGGTTCCGGCGGGACCACCGGAACCGCTTCGTTCAAATAATCATTGAGGATTTCTACCGCTAGCTTTATCGGGTGGACTATGAATTCTGGAAATGACATTCCTATCAAGACGAGAGACTTTAATTTAGACTAATTAAAGTTTGTGTGTTTTATTCTTAAAATCTAAATTACGACAAATCTAGATTACGCCAAATTTTACGACAAATTTTTATTTTAAATATAGATTACGACAAATCTATTTTGTTTCTATAGATTACGACAAATCTATAGTTTACGACAAATTTATTTTTTCGGACAGATTATGACAAATCTGTTCTACAGTTTTAACTTACGATAAATGTAATTTACAAATATAGATTATGACAAATCTATTTCTTAGCTAGGCTTAATTCAAATTTATTTTTCAAATAGATTACGACAAATCTACTCTATTCAGATAGATTACGACAAATCTATCGTTTATCGATTTTATAACTTTAGATTATGACAAATCTGTATTTGTAATTTACTTTTGACTTTTGATTTTGACAAATCACTGTTCTTGCTTTACTCTTATGCTAATAAATAGATTATGACAAATCTGTTTTACCTTGATAGATTATGACAAATCTATCACTAATTAGAATTCTAAATATAGATTCTGACAAATCTATATTTGAGTTTATCTTTTCTTATGAACAATCGCTTTTCTCCTAACTCTAGATTATGACAAATCCTTTTTCACTTTAACTCTGATTATGACAAATCTATATCTATCCGATACTTTTTCTTTGATTATGACAAATCAATTAAATCCGATGATTTTCCGAAATTTTTCTTTTTCTAATTGATTTTGGCAAATCAAAGTTTTAACCGCTTTTTTCTTTAATTTTTGATTTTGACAAATCAAAAAAAAATTTTACTTGCCTTTTTCTTCTGTTGCTTTGTTAACACAAATTTGCCGAATGGGTCGCCACTTATCAAAAGCAAAAAGAATTGATTTGATTAGTGGTTTTGCTGATCGGTCTGAAATATTAAATGTCTTTTTGTCTCTTGATAATCTAGTGCGCAATCTGACTAACCTCGACGGATTAGTCTCTGTTGTCTTTCGATGTTTAAATATTAATAAGCAGAATTAATTGTTTACGAATAGAAACGTTTATCTTAAGTTATAAAAGTATTACAAAGCCTGACAGCTTTAGCGATCGATGACACGATCGGATCTTGCTCACAATCGATGACACGATTGGATCTTGTTTACAATCGATGACACGATTGGATCTTCTTACAATCGAAAACCGATTGGATCTTCTTACAATCGTTGACACGATTGGATCTTAACTAAAGTTGGGTTGTTCCGGCCCCAACGTATACCTCGAGGGTTTTCCCCGGATGATACTCCTCGAACTACACACCCTAGTATGATCTAATTTACTATAAGGATTTATTAGTTAGACAACGCTAACAACAAAAATTATTTATTACAAATAAATAAAATTTATATTTCAAATAGAAAAGAATATAAGTGAACGAATAAAAACGGTTAGGCCATTTTCTTATATATTGAATAAGTTGGGCGGTCATCTTCTTTCTTCCGTCTGGGAAAGTGGCTTGGCTTTCGAACGATTGTTATCTGCTTCTCCTACAAAAAGAAAGAAAAATGACTAAGTATAGTGTAAAAAACATTTATTTATTAATGTATGGGAAAGAATGGCGCGACGGCCAAAGAGCGAAATTTCGCGAGCGCACATTGTACTTTGACTCAATGTGTGCTCGCGACATACCTTTTTAAAAAATTTTTTGTATCTTCCCAATATAAAGGATGACAAGAAATGTTAAATTAGCCATAACAATAAATACTTTTAATTTTTTATTTTTACTGCGATAATACTTATTAAATATTTTCATAACTTATTCTATATTTTCTAAAAACTATATAATATGTATCTATTAGCGAATGGCCGGAGCTCTATTTTAAATCATACCTTTATTAGCTTAATATACATTAATTTTTTCTATTAGCTTAATATATAACTCAAATGACCGGAAAGCAAAGGAAACCGATATAAATTATGCTACAGGTGATTCTGATTGCAATAGAAGGAGAAAGATGCAATTTTAAATTGATTTGGGATTCAGAAGTTGCGGTTTCATTTGTAGTCTAGATCAATCAGACTTAGTATCTTTGCTCCAACAACTATTCGGCGTCAATATTTTAGTTTAATATTCCTCTGACACAATTGCCGATTGAACCGGAGTTTGAACAGAACCAGATCCTGAAACGGATATCGGGAAAGTCCAGATACGGTTATTTTGATAAAAATCGGGATTTTCGTGATATTGATCCGGAAAGTAAGCACCGGGCCGGAAAAATACGCCCGTAATGTAATTTATATTGGCATCCTCTCCATTTTAATAAAATGGAACATAAAGTAGTATTGAAAAATAGAATGTCCGGCCATTCAAAAATAGACACTGCTTTATATGTTTTAGAAAAATCTTTTAAAAATTTTAAATTCGTATTCTTTATTAGTCCTATTCTGCATTGAGTGTATTTCCTTCGTTTGTTACAAAAAATATTAATTTAATTATTAATTTAATTAAAAATATTAATCTACAATTTAACTTAATCTACAATCCTAATTTCTTAGAGATATAGTAACGCGTCGATAAGTATATCTAACAACCCTCAGATATATTACATTCATTTCAAATATTTAATTTATTGTTATTTCAAATTTACGCTGAATATAAAAATATTTTCAGAAAATAATGAAAATTTCGATCATTATTTATCTTTTATTGTTTGTAACGCTTCTAAGTGGGTCGGGGAAAGAGAGAAAAGGAAGTTCGTCAAAAAGAGGCAAATTTAATCCCAACCAATACCGAGAGGTAGAATCAAGTGGGACTGAAACAGAACCAACATATATCGGTGGAACTGGCTCAAGTGGACCTAATGTTCATGTAGGAGCGGAGCCGTTAGTTACAGAACACGTTCCTTTACAAGAAATGGAAAATTTTTATTCCAGCCAACCATTTTTGGATAATCCTCCAGAGCAAATGCAATCACATAATAAAGTGGAAATGAAAATATTTTCTTATGAAAATTCAGAAAAATTCACTGGATCAATAGCCAGTAAGTTAAAAGAATAATTAAATATGCTGATATAAGCTATCAATTTTTCGAATAACGCAAATGTTAATTTAAGCAGCTGGAAGCGAACTTGTATATTCAGAGATCGAACTACTTTGTTATCCATTACCTTGGACTAAAAATTTTTTAGAAACAAAAAAAAGACTTCGAAGATCGAAACGAGTCCAAAAATAGCTAAATCGAAATAAAAATAAACTTGAAAATCTAACAATATCACAACTGTATAGTTTTTTTGGACCTGATCAGTTGCATCCTTTCTTCCTGAATAGCCTCAGGAGTTAAATATGTAGTTATATGCTTTACACTTATTCAAAATCTAATTTTCTGCTATCTTCTAATAACAGTGTTATACAATTTTACTACCGAGATTTTAAAGTTTTTTTAATTAATAAAAAATATTTAGGTCGTTGTGAATGGATAAAAGAAGTTAATGGTGTGGATAATTATCGTTTAGCCCAAGGAACGAATGATATTAGGATAAATATTGGTTGTAATCGTTGCAGGAGATATGTAATTTAATGAAATTTGAATATATTAATTATAATTTTTATTAAAGTTTTTGTTTATCGAAAAGCACTATTTTAATAGCCATAACAATTCACATATTAAATTAGATAAAAGAAAAGAAATAGGACCTAGCGAAAGCAAGTATTCAAATATAATTAAACAGGCTGGTGAAGGAAATGTTCTAAGTTGGAATAAGGAAGATTCATGTTATGAATGTGAAGCATGTAAGGTGGATGGATTAACTTTCTCGGTTATTTTATCAATAAATTTGCTTAAACATATATGTATCTACAGATGCTGTCCGATCGAATGGATAAAATTCTAGAACATTTTAATTCTAGGCATCATACAGATGCGGTTCAACGTAAAAATATTTTTAAATTAATTTTTTCGAGATACCGGAATTTTCAACTGTATAGTAAATTAGTCCGAAAAATACCGTTACCGTACAAATACCTGTATAAATTTTTAGAGTTCAGCATTTGTACAGTAATACGAATATGTAATTTGAACAAATTCTTATATTGTTATACATTGTGATACATTCAGTACACAAAAATGTAACATTTATCAAAACAGCATTAAGATACGCAGACAAAAGCGGAATCGTTTTTTCATTACTTTTTCCCTTCCATAAATTATACAAATGAGAGATAATAAAGAAAAGGATACATAAATACTAAAAATAAAAAATATACGGCTTTTTCGTGTGAGGGACAACTCAAGGAAAGCAAAACACGTCCAGACAAATCATGGTCTGCCAAGTCAAAGTCTTAACAAATTACGGAAAGATCGAAATAAGATCATACATTAACGAAACAGACAAGTTACGGTGTTTCCAAATCACAGGCTTAAATCATAAATCCCCTTCTGAAAATCATTTTTTCTATTTTCATTACAGCAATATCACTAAAAAAATTTGAATCTTCATATTTCTAAAATTAAACGAAAAATTAGAGTCAAGGTGTAAAAAGATACCCTGACTTGTCCGACCGGATTTGTTTTCCGTGTCTTGTCAGTTCCTTGATTTATCGGACAAAAAGGTAAAAATATGCAATTTTTATTAAAATTGACCATTTTATAAAAAAAGAAATGCATTAAATATAGTACAATATCACCTTTATTTGCGTATAGGGCCAGTAAATTTATTATTTAAAGGGTATAATACAGCTGAACAACGTTCTATCAGTTACGACGATGTAGTAGAAACTAAAGGTAATAGACAATTTCATTATATAAACATAACACTTTGAGTTAGGTTAGTGTAGACTAATCGGCACGACTCTAAATTTTTTAGACCCTAATTGTTATGACCCTGCTTACGTATACGATCACAACTAGATACTTTATACACAAGAAACTGCTAAAACTTAAAGGCTAACACCCATACACAACACTTATACACTTCGAATTTATACTTAAACTGTGACATCCCTGCATATCATGAATTAATTAAAGTACTTTTAGGATAATTTCTTCGTATTAAGATAATCCTTTGTTTGTAAAATCTGGAAAAAGCAAACAACTAATGATTCTACATGATTATACATACTTCAAACTAAGGGTATCTAGAGGAAAACAATATTGGAGGTGTATTGCCAAAGACTGCAAAGGCAGTGTTGTCTGTCTAGGAAACCAATACATATTAGTACATGTGCACAACCACGAACGTTCACAAGTTTTTGAAACTAAAGGTAAAAATGAATGAATTGTCAGAAACGTTTGAAAGCTTAGATCATTAATTTTTTTAACCTCCGTAATGGTCATCAAACATATACTCAGGGTCAAGGCTTAGGATATCGAGGTTATGTTTATTAAAACATTTAATGCTGAGTTTAAAATTTAATTAATATGGATAAATTTTAAAAAATAATATTTTGATTAATAATTTAATTAGGCAGCCAAGAAATCTGGGATTTTACTAACCCTCAACAAGAAGGAATTGACTACCAAAATTTTCTGCGATCACAAACATTAGGGCATAATTTTGGACAATATGGCGGATATCAATACGGTCCCCATGAATTTATTACTAATTTTAACCTTGTTATTTAGGGCATTATGGAGGAAGTTCTGTCCCACAATTTCAACAAACTTTCCATCATTCAACTTTATATCCAAGTAGTCAAGGTAAATTATAGAATAAATTTTACTCGGTAAATTTCCTTAGTTGTTAAATAAGCTAGATAATATGAACAAAAGGACAATTTTAAACTTAACTTTTATTATAAATATTTAATTTTATTAATAATATTTATAAAACAGTAAGATTTTTCTAGTGCGCCCCTCCAATGTTAATTTTTTATATTTCAGCTAATTAAGTTTCTAGGGTGGTAATATCAAAAAGATTCCAGTGTATCATGATTAAAATTCAAAATTAAAATGTTATGACTAAATTTAAAAAATAGAATTTGATCCTCAACAAATTCAAAAGGCCATTGAACAGTCTACCCTTGAAATGAATCAAAGTCAACGAGGTCGAGCACAAGGACCAATGATTAGAGGTATTGATATTTTTTAAATATTTTTAATATCTAAGAGCCAACAGTCCAAGGACGTCCAACTTTTCGTGGAGAAGGTCAACCGTCTAAGGACCCAAAAGGAAAGGGGAAGGAGATTAATTTAAATGAAGAGCCTGAAACTGATTCCGATTGAGATGTCAAGTAAAAAATATAGCGATAGAAAAAGGATGTTATTTGGGAATTAGGGTAAAAGGTCCACCTCGACATCTAAATGTCCGCAAAAGGCCTTCTGTAGAAATCATTTTCGTTGCATTCTTCCCTCCCTTGTCTTTCTTTCTTTGTTTGATTGACAGATGGGCGCATTTATATTGTAGTGTAGATCGTGTAAAAGTGTGGTGGAAAAGAAATTAAAAGAATTTAATCAAGAAAGTGTTTAAATTTGTGAGAAACTTAATTTTGTGATGAAATCCCGCAAAGATTTATGGAATCTCACATGAAAATTTTTTTCTAATAGATAAAGGGGAAGTGGGACAACTTAATCCCCTATGGGATTTTGTGGGATTACTGGACACGCGCCAAATTTTTTGCGAAATTCCATAAATCTTGGCGGGACTTTTCACAAACTTATATTCGTATAATTTTTATTTAATTACTATACTTGAAATCAACTCTTTTCATGATTTACGCCACAATGTAAATGCGTCCAGCTAATAACATAAATCAAGGAATCTATGTCAAGTGAGAAGAATGAGCAAAAATAATTTTTCATAATTGCCTTTTGCGGACATATAGATAGCGAGCTGGACTTTTACCGGGAATTAGTTTATCTAAACAAAAATCATGGATTCGTTTTCATTTTAGTAAATTACATTTTTTTATTTTTTTTTCAGTTAGTTTACATAATTTTTAGCAAAAATTTATTTTTCTTTTTAAGCAAAAGTTAATTTTAAAAAGTTACATTTTAAGCAAAAGTAAAAGACTCTTAAATTAACTTGAGTAATTTTGCCATTTATTTACCTTGTAATTTCTAAAATACTTTATAATCCAAAATCTACCACGTTTCATTTATACACTCATCCATTTTAGTGGTATATTGTATACTAGAGCATCACCGGTTGTTCCGTTTCCGCTAGGCCGGGATTTTTCCTGGTTTCGGTAAGGTTGTATAATTCAGGCTTCGGTCCTCTTTTTAACACCACTAAGGATAAAAGGGAGAAATGATGTTCGTTAGCCTTCCAAAATTCTCAAAATATGTACTATTCCGCCCAATTTGCATCCCACCCCCAAAAAGAGCCTAGCTGCGTGCCTATCGGAATATGTCTTTTCTACATAGACTTTTGTACATCTATTAGAGGCGATACTATTCATTCACAAGTCATAAATCGAACTTATATCTAGTTCATTTCGAATGAGATCATGCTTAAGATGGATTTTGGGAAAACGGAACTGCCATAAAATATTAAATGAGTAGTAGGTTAAAGCGATAGAAAATCTAGCCTTGGAATTTAAAATTATTCTTCCCCAAGACTCATGACCTCTAATAACTAAACTGATGATTTACGGTAAAAATTTTTTGAACAAAGTTTCGGTTCCGTTCCGGCACTATTGTATACTTCTGGTATGTATAAATTTATTTATTAAAAGTTATGCACTGATAAATCACAAAATTCTATAAGAAACTTTAAATATACACTTGATAATATAAATATTCTAGAGAAACTGTTGATTTATGCAAATAATGTTCAAAATAATTTTAAAATAATATTTAAAAATCATATGCATATTCTGCCAAAATAATTTTTAGGAAGAAAATTATCAAAAGAAGATAAAATATTAGATAAAATATGCATCAATAATAAATAAATATAGTGTAATTTGAACCAAAAATTGAAAAAATTGGTTAAAATTTAGTTAAAAATTGGTAAATAAAAAAAATAAAAGTCCCTAAAAAACTTTTCTTTAAAATAAAAGAAATGGTCATCTGTATACCCTTCAAAATACTCAAATACTATTTTCTTTAAGTTAGTCCTACACCTTTCCTTTTCCTTTATCTGTAAAAATTTTTATGATAAATTGTTTTTAGTTTTGATACATCCTATGATTAAAGTTATCTCATTCAATATTGATTGTAAATAAAAACCTTTTCCTGAACGGCCTCCCTGGTGTGATCCGCTTCCTTGAAGTGAACGGCCTCCTAAATTTACGATTTTAAATTACTACCATTTTAATACAAAATATAGATATCCTTCGTTACCTGGTTTAGACCCTGATACTTGGCCTTGGGCAACTTCCGTGTCATTGGTCGTTGTTCCAAGTTGAGTAGAACCGAGCCCTTTAATTATTGAAATATACAAAGTAGTTTTAAAATGAGACCACGAATAGTTATTCCTCCTTGATTTCGTCCTTGCATTGATGCGGCTAATGCTGCCTCCAAATCTTTATAAAATTATTAATTTATTTTTAATCTAATTTTGGAATTTGTAAAAATATTTTAAATTTAATTACCATAGTCTGGATTTTGGTGTTGATTATGTTGTATTCCTGTATTATTCGTAATTTTTTAAAGTTATTATTAAATACCAAATTGTGTATCCTGAAATGGATAGTGAGGGTTTTCAGCATATGGACTGTGTATGACGTGCTGTCCATATTGGAGATGTGAAAAATTTGGCTGTTGAGATACATCAGCTTTAATAGGATGTGAACATTAATAGCTTTTGTTTTAAAATTATTATCCAAGTAGAAAAAAAATTATTATCCAAAACTATTATCCAACTTTTTTATCAGAGAAGAGGATGATTGCGAGACTCCATTCCCTGTCACATAAGCGTTCTTATTTAGAGCAACATAGGATATAATGCTTTTAGATTTTGCAAATCGTTAATGAATGAATTCAATTGCCTATTTGTTTATTTTATATCATTTCTCTTTTTAGGGTCGTCAAAATAAAATTAATCTTGATTTTTTCCAGTAAAATATTTCAAAAAATAAATGTTATTAAAAGTATAGGATGATATTTGTTATTGTAAAAAAACAATTTCTTACCTTGTTCATGAATATTATAAGGAAAAGGATTGGAAGATGAATGGCCAAAATTATATATATCAGAAGTTCCATAACCATATCCTTCTACTTTAACTTTATTTTAATAATAAATTAAAAATTACCATGAAATGATGTAAGACTTTGAGGTAATGGTGGTAAGCCATATTGTTGATTATCGTTATGTCCATCAAGTTTAGCTTAAGTAAAACTTTTGATTAAAAAATTATTCGGCAAATTAGATATAGCATATCAAATTTGCCAAGAATAAAGTATTAATTGATAAATTAGTGTTAAAATAGAGTTGTTTAAATAGAGTAAAAGAGTCATTTGAAATTTAGGTTTATTGTTTTAAATACCATAAGTTTGAGGATATTGATAATTTGCATGATGTTGTGCATCTACTCCGTGATGCCAGCCTTGATGGTGTTCCGGAATTTGTTGCTGAGTTCCAATACCTTTCATAAAATGGGGAATTCAATAGTAACGCTAGTTTTAAATTTTCAATACAATAAATAAATATAATTTGAAACTTAAAAAAGGATTATTAAGAATTTATATCAAGCGATCTATAATTAATATATCGCCGATATATTTGCATAAATAAATGTACTAAACATGGTAAATTAAAATCATGATAAATTCAATAGACCGGACTGTGTTATCCATTACACAGTCTTAGAAATTAAATAGCTATATGCTTTACAATATTATTTCTTTGAAAATACCTGAAAACGCCACGCCACTCTGTATTTGTTCTTGATGTCTTTTATAATATTCTTCTGCTGATTTATACATTGGTTCTTGAGATAGATTTTTATCCCAAACTATAATTTTTAATGATTAATTATTTTACTACAAAATATTAAAAAATTTTTACATTCCTCAAAAGATATTCCAGCATCATTTGAAGAGGCAGCAAAATCTATAAAAAATATTTATTTATTTACTTAACACATGTAAAATTACAATATTTAGACATGATTAAAAATGAAAAGTAAGAAAAAAATTTGTAAGGTTAAATCAATTTTAAAATACTATAAAAATGTAGCGTGACCTATCAACTAGGAACAATCGCACAGTGACTCACCGTCTGTTACCAAACGACAGGGGATTCCGGTTTCGGATGTGGAAACGTTCCAAGGATACACTCTATGGCTGAAAAAAGTGAGCGAAAGATGGACTAGATGTTCAAAACCTATAGGTATTTATCAAAAAATTAGTAGGTACCCTGGAACTGAGCAAAACACAAAATCAACTCAATTAATTGATTTTTTATATTTTTATATTGATTTTATATTGATTTTTTATATTGATTTTTTATATTTTTTATGTTCGGCTGAGAAAATTATTTAAGAAATGTTATTTTCTTGCAATAATTTATAAATATAATTTAAAAAGTATTTGCACATTGTAAGTATAAACACACTTTACCGCGCGATTTTGATTTAGCGACATATTTGTCATTTAAAAGGTCTCGGTGAGTTTTACCGGAGGACGGCAAAATTATTTCGTAAAATACGCTGTGACAAAATATAAGCTCGAATGATCGACAACAATAGGCATACATCAAAAACATTAGTCTCTAATATTCCAAATCTCTTCAATTTCACTCTATAACTACCGAATTACATACAATTCCGGTACTTATTTAGTTTCCCTCCCCCAGTCAATTTTTCGGTAAATATGTAAAAAATGGTCAGTCTGACAAAGGTCGTAGAACTCGTCGAGCTGTGTCGAATGACACAAAATCAAAAAATCCGACTTGATTTGACCGAAATACAGAAACCTGAAAAATCATAGGGTGATTTTTTTGGAACAAAAAATTTTTATGTAAATATTGCCTTATTCGAAAGAGCTCGTCAAACTGAGTTGAAAGACGCCAAAATCATCGTGGTTGGATAAGATTTGACAAAGTTTTGACATAAATCGCCGACTCCGATAGGTCTAATTAATGTCATAACTTTGTCAAATCAAGTCAGATTACGTTGATTTTGGTGTCATTCGACTCAGCTCAACAAGCTCTTTCGAATGAGCTACCATTTGTACAAACTTTTTTTCATTTCAAAAAATCACCCTACGATTTTTCAATTTTCAGTGGTTTGTAATTCGGTCAAATCTAGTCGGATTTTTTTGATTTTGGTGTCATTCGACACAGCTCACAAGTTCTACAACCTTTGTCAGACTGACCATTTTTACATATTTACCGAAAAAATTGACTGGGGAGGGAAACTAAAATAGTACCTACAATTCCTACCTTTTTTTGTGTTATTCTGATGTTTTAGACTTTCTAAGTGTCTTGAGGTTCTACTAACAAACTGAAATATTTTTAAAAATAAATTTATTAATATACAAACCTCTTTGTCACATAATGAGCATTTATATTTATTACCGACTTTTTTGATATATTTTTCCTTTTCTTTTATTAAATCCTTTTTTGCTTGTATTTGCTCAATACCTAATGATTTTAATTAAAATATTATTAAACAAGTGAATATAAAAACAACATTACCAAGAGTATTAATCATTTTAAGATGTTGGAATGATTCAAGATGTCTTTTGATATCAATTATCTGACATGGTTTTAACTTAAATATAGATAAATATTAATTTATTCAGTTATTAAAATTTTACTTCAACAACACAAATTCTACAAATGAGTTTATTTGTATTTTTTTCAATGTCAAAATTGTTTTGTTGGCCAAGAACATCTAGCCATTTATCCAAGGTAGTTCTATGTTCTATAGATCAATATAAAAATCCATTTTATTCCAAATTATTTATTTAAAATACCCTTAGTTTCGTATCCTCCATGTCTACAAATATTATGGATTTTGAGCATGGTATTCACATTCGCGCTACTATTATTTGCCTTGTTTATTTTTTTCTTACATTCAATACAATAAATATAAAAATCATTTCCTTCTTTGATTACTTTATACATTTCAGAATTTATAGGAAGTTGATTTATATATCCTTCATACTTTTCCTTTCGATCTAAATATAAATCTTTTTTTTATTTTAGACATTTAATTAATAAAATCTAAAGTAATCTTCTTAATAATTTTCAATTATTTGGATAAGTTTAGTTACGGTTGATAACGGTTTTCGTAGTTTTTAATTTGAAATGTACAGGAGTTTGTTAAGGAATTTATCCAATTGAAAAAGGATTTAAAAAAAATAAATAATAGAGTCAAGCTGCGGCCCGTTGTCTGTCAAATACTAACAGCAATGTTCGATTTCCCACCTTATCGAAATAAGAGACGTTTCATAAGAGGTGTATTAATCTAAATACCGTATTTCTTCTAATAGTGCAATCTTCGATGAAAAATAAACCGACCGGTCGCACTATTAGAAGAAATACGGTGATTCCGTAACTAAATTAATATTTGATAAATTAATCAATATTTATAACCGGAATTATTCTTTATTTTTGTTTGTTTTGATACAAATCCTTGATTCTGTTGATGAGCTGAATTTAGAACAAACGGATGATAACCAAAAATTTGACCAAAATGTGACAAATTTTCAGCTATATCTTGGCCAGGATTCACTTCTTGATTGTGTCCCACACTCGTTGTGGGTATACTTCCGGTCACTTCATTTTCACTAGTTCCTGTCCCACTTGTTTCAACATCTCGAGGTTGAAAACGATAGGAAGGTTGGTTTGAGCTGCTTTCAGTTGTATCAAACAAAAGTAGCACCAATAGTAAATAAAGAAATAAAAAACTCGAAAGTTTCATTAACTTCGCTAAAGAATAACTTTGAGAAATCATTATAAAAAATATATTTATATTGAAAAAATTCATTGATTGATTTTATTATTGCGGGTAGAGATCGGAATTTTGTTCCGTACCGTATTCCGTACCGTAATACCATTATACCGATACCGATAAATACCGATAAAATTCAAAATTTTACCATTCCTTAAAACGGTACGGAATACCGAAAAATACCGATAAAAATTAATCGGTATTCCGTACCGTATTTTTAAAAATAATTTATTTAACAATAATTATTTTTATATATAAATCTGTAAGTATAAAGAGATATATAAGTGACATGCATGGATAAAGATGAATTTGGAGGGATATCTGAGGATTTAGAGGGATATCGGTGGATTTTCAGTGATTAAGGGAATTTGAATGAATATCGGGAGATTGAGGGGATATTGTTAGAAATTTAGTGATAGGAGGGATTAGTAAATCGAATGTTACGTTGGATATAAGTCGAGTTAAAGTTAGAGGGATTAAGGGGATTTAAAGGAAACCCTCTATATCCATACAAAGTAAAGCAACAAATTCACCGCCACAAACGAAAATTTTATGAATATTTGAAGGCTAAGAAAAATGCTTCTTCCGTTTCAGCGCCGCAGGCGAAAAATTTAATGGGCCTGCGGTATACTTTAATGGGCCCGCGGTATACTGGGCTCGCGGTATAAAGGGCGGCGGCATACTGGGCGGCGGTATAACGGGCTCGCGGTATACTGGGCGCGGTATACTGGTCGGCGGTATACTGGGCGGCGTTATAGTGGCCTGCTCCCATGGGTTACGTATGCGATCGTGGCGGATAGCTGAGTGTTTAGTTACGTTGGGGAGAGCGTTTGGATACGAAACTTCTATTTAAATTTTGGTATAAGCGTTGGAAAACCTACTGGCTTTGGGGCGCTTCGCTTCGCGCACTGCTAGAACATTTGATTGCCTGGAAGAAAGGTTTAGCCTTGCCTTTTAGTCAGATTCCGGGTCTTCGGCCCTTGTTCTACACATTTTGGGACTCATCCTTTCACTTAAAGTCACCTCGTCTTTCCCCCTTCCACTTAGAGTCACTCGGGCCTTCAAAAATGATATAGGATGATTTTTCAATAGGATGATATAGAAAGATGAGCTTTCTATAAAAAAGGCCAACATCTTTAAACCTCCAATAGCCCGTCACTGATCGTCAAGATTTACACTACTTTTGAATTTTACACAACTTTTGAACGGCAATTAACTTGAATCCCACTAATTTACACTACTATTGATTCATAAATTAATTTAAAATTAACTCTACATCTTTCTCTTTTAAGCAGAATCGCATAAAGAATAAATTTTATTCTAATCCCCTTCCTATTGGTCTACTGGGTTGAATTTTAATAAAAAGCTCACAATTTAACCCATCGTATTATCTTTAATAGGATGAGATAATACTGGAAGTTTGTGAATAGCCTCCTCTTATACATATGTATTGGTCCTTGGAGGATAATTGAAAAATAGAATAGCCGGTCATTCAATAAATGGCAATACCGTATATTATTTATTAAAAATATGGGCTAAATTATAAAATATTTAATATGTAAAATGGAGGTAAATATAAATAAATTAAATGAATTTATTGCTATGGCTAAAATTTATTATAAATTAAAGCTTTCCCCTCATATGTCCCGCATTTAATCCATGCTCCAACAATCAATTATTCAAAAAATCCAAAATAAGCTTTTATAGCAAAATAAAGTAAAATCACGAGTAAAAGGATAGGTTAGCTTTAAAAGGATACAAAACTTCGGTTTGAGCTTTCTTTGAAATTTCGATTTCGTACTCTTACTTAATACAAGTGTTTTAGCTTGTATTTCGTATTTTTTGTCACTGCTTTTTTCGTAAACATACTTCGTAAACTATATTGAGTTTTGATTCAATAAAAGTTTTGTAAGAAGAATTATTGTTCAAATAATACTTTTATAGATTCACTTTACTTGAAATTGTTTACGAAGTATGTTTACGAATAAAGGCAGCTACGAAAAATTAAAAATTACTGGCTAAAATACTTTTATAGTAAGATTACGAAATCTAAATCTCAAGAAATGCTCAAACCGAAGTTTTGTATCCTTCTAAAGCTATCCTGTCCTTTTACTCGTAATTTTATTTTATTTTGCTATAATAGCTTATTTTGGATTTTTATATAATTGATTGTTGGGGCATGATTAAATGCGAGGAAGATGAGGGAAAAGCTTTAATATATAATACATTTTAGCCATAGCAATAAATTCAATTAATTTATTTATATTTACTCCATTTACATATTAAATATTTTATAATTTAGCCCATATTTTTAATAAATAATATACGGTATTGCCATTTATTGAATGGCCGCCTATACCATTTTTCAATCATCCTCTAAGGTCCAATATACGAAGTCCAATATAAAGCATTTGGGAATTTTTGGTTAGGTATTCGGGAGTTCTGATCGAAAATATCAAAATTCCCAAAATCGTCGGGAATCAAATTTTCTCAAGTATTTTTAATGATAATAGTTAGTGTAATTTATCATTCGAAAGCTATTTAAAAGATCTATCAGTCTAAGGATATCCGGAACCGAAACGAAAAATCTCTTCGTTAAATCAATTCATAACGATCATAACTGACCATTCATAATAATGTACATTTCTAACCATTTTAAATCATAAAGTAAGGAAAAAGAAAGCGAGTATACAAACTTCAATTTTACCGTTTTTAATACAATTAGGTATATGTATATAAACATATTTTCAGAAAAATAATGAAAATTTCAATTATTATTTTTCTTTTTTTATTTGTAACGCCTATAAATGGATCGGGAAGAGGAAAAAAAGGAAGTTCTTCAAAAAGAGGTAGAATTAATCCTACTGAATACCGAGAGGTAGAGTCAACTGGAACAGAAACAGAACCAGCATACATCGGTGTAACAAGCTCAGCTGACCCAAATATTCATCAAGAAGCGGAGCCATTAGCTTCAGAAAACGTTCCTTTTCAAGAAATGGAAAATTTTTACAATATTCCTCAGCATGTGCAATTACATAACAGCAAAGTGCAAATGAAAATAATTCCTAATGAAGGTCCAAAAGATTTCTATAAATCAAAAGCCTGTAAGTTATTAAAAATATGTTTTCAAAATATTATTTAAATCGAACATTATAATCCGTCACATAATTTAAACATTTTAAAATTAATATTAAAAATTAACTAGATCGTTATAATTGGATTGAAGCTGTTGAGGAAGGTTTGAATAATTATCATCTGGCTGAAGGAATGAAAGATAAAAAGATATATGTTGGTTGTAATCGCTGTGGGAGATATGTAATTTAATAAAAATATTAAAATTTAAAGTATACATATTTTATGTTTAAGTTTTGGTTTAAGCAGCTATATAATTTTGATGGCCATAACAATGCACATAAGAATTTGGATGAAAGATTAACAAAAATCACTAATGATGAAAAAAGTAGACAATTAATATGATTATAATTATTTAATTATTAAAATTTTCTCGTCTCAAAATTTCCATTTACTAAACGAAAATCATAAAAATCCAAGAAAATCTAATGGCCCCGTCAAAAAATTACTATGTGTATTTCTACCGGGAAATCAAATATATTTATTTTTAGTTTTATTTCTACAATTTTTTCCGGAACTCGCCCAAAATTGTGGAATTTTACCAAAAATCCACTTTTAATTATAAAATTAAAATTTGCAGAAAAGAAGGAATTGGAATCAAGATTTATTGGAGTCAAGAAAAGTTTATATAAAATTAAAGAATTGGATCCAAGAAATTTTCTTATCCCGAATAATGAAGCTTTTTGTTATGAATGTGAAGCGTGTAGAGTTAATGGCTATAACTTTGTGGTTCTTACTCCTGACATGACAAAGATTAAATACCATTTGAATTCTTCAGATCATAAAACTGCAGTTAACCGTAAACATTTTAATTTTATTTTACAAAATTTAAAAATTATTTAAAAAAAGTCCCTTATCCAAAAAATTCCTAAGTTAACGTACAAAATACATATCCTTTCGTCTTACTTATTAGCTTATGTACTGATCATAGCTGTATCGCGACAATCGTCCGGAAGTCAGGGATGTGACTTTTATCAGAGAGAAATTTTTTCGGGGAAATATTGAAAAATTCTAAACATACAAAATAAAAATAATAAAAAATGTGATTTAGTTTTTACGTCCTCGAAATAATAATAAATGTAAAATAATAAAATATGTATAGGTTGAAAAATAGCACTTTAAAGGGTATAACACAACTGAACAACGTTCTATTGATTACAATGATGTAGACTTTGAAGGTAAAAAATAATTTCTTATTAAAATAAACGAAGGCTGAAAATTTGATCAAATGATCTACACACACTATTGTTGATCAAAGAGCTTATTTCTCATATACCTAAACTGTGTGGTGTTTAGGGATGCGATTCCAAGCTCTTTCGAATGACACCTGATAGACTAAATCTATCCTTGAACGTAAAAAAACATAACTCACAATATCCCGTTCTTGGAACAACACACCCCCCTTTAACTGACAAACTACCTTGCGCCAAAATGTATGCACATCAAAAGAGCATAAAAGAAATAGTTTTGGGACTTTTGTATGTGGATCTTATGTACTTGGGTATTGCCCGGCAAAAATGGATTTTCTGCATGTCCAATTTAGATAAAAAATTTTATGACTAAATCTTATATGATTCAATACCCAAATTCCGTTTGGCTCTTTTGTAAGGGGCACTTAGTTTGCAAAGTCTCGGTTGACGGCCATTCTAACGAGTTTTTATAATATACATATTTGAACATAATATTTTCAATTTTAATTATTAGAAAATAATCAAGGAGAAGAGATTAGTGAGGAGCTTAACAACTTTTTATTAACACAACTTGGTAATAGCATAATTGATACAGCTAGAAATATTCGCAATGCATTTGGTCGAGAAGTTATAAGTAAAACTACGATTGAAAAATGGTTCAAAAAATTCCATGAACAAAATCGTGAATTAATTAACCTTTCTATTTTAAGTAAAATAAAATTCAGAAAAAGGAAAAGATTTAGAGGCAGCTAACAAAGCATCAATGAGGGAAATACAAAGAGGAATTCTTGGTAATTTTTTAAATATTTAGTGTAAGGAATAGAAAGATCCATCTGGTTTGCATTTAAAATGCATACTAGGTTGCGGTTTAAGATCAGATCTCACGTGTGGTCGATTAATATTATTGGATCTAGTGGCCCTAATATGGCAATTAAATTAAAATCTAATAAAAAAATCAAAAGGTGCTGGAACTCTGCAATCAAATCCTGAACAACAATATGGGCGTCAAGTAACGCAATATCCATATGATCAAACCCATCAATATTATCAGGATCCTAACTATGGTAATTAAACAATGATTTTATTATTTAACATAATGCAGGAACAATATATCCATCTAATTTTGGTTATGGAATGCCACAACAAAACCCTGATGATCGTAATTGAATTTATCATTTTACTTTAATTAAATTAAAAATAAAATTTAGAGTTTGAAAAGGATACCGTGGCGGCAAGAATTGCGTCTTTAGGAGGGCGACATCGGGGAAGAATAAATATTAATGGTATCTTTTCAATAATATTTTGTATAATTTAAATAATTAAAGAGGGAGGTTCTTCTCGACCTGCAACTTCCAAACCTGATGAAGGGCCGAGTTCCAAAGGTAAGGGGAAACAAATTAATTTTGATTTAAATGAATATCCCGATTCTGATGAATGAACAAATTGTAAAGAAACTGAAGAAAGATGTGATTTGGGATTTATTTATTCTAACATAACATGGATTTTTAAATTTTAGTTATAAAATTTGTTTCTTTTAACATGATAGCATAGTCATGCATTATTTTTTTATTTTATAGAAAAATTAAAAAGTGTTTTGAAAAAATTTGAAATGATTGTTCTAAAGAAATTATAAAATATAACTATTTGTCTATTATGTATTGTCACAAATTTTGGTATTTTATACAACCTATTTAGGTACCTATTTTAAGGGTTTTACGACATAAAAATCAGATCCCTAGTTATAGCCTTTAAGGTTTGGTACTTACGGGTTGCTGAGAGATGAACTCCAAAAATACTTACGGGTTGCTGAGAGATGAACTCCAAAAATACTTACGGGTTGCTGAGAGATGATCTCCAAAAATACCCCATAAAATGCTCATTTTTAATTTCACAATAAGTAGCCCACATTTAGCTACTATACAGATTTGTTTACAAATATGAGACCAATGGTATTTTGTAGCAAATTTTATGGGCTTTCTAATGAGCCCAAAAAGAATTTTTGTTACAGGCCCTAGGGAGCTAAAATATTTTTTGAAGTACTGTAACCCCATTTCCCGTTGATTTTCGAGATTTGAGATCTCGATGAAAAAATTAGCTAGAAATATTGTTCTTTCTGATTTTATATTCAATATTAATCGAAATGACCACAGAAATTTTTTTGTGTTTTTATTGCCATCTATTCATCTAAAAATTTAATTTTTGCAAAGTGTAAATAAACTTTTGCACCGAAAAAATTGAAGCAGTTTCGGAAACTGGTGTATATTTTAATAAGTACTGTGGGTTATTTTTAAAACTATGGCTTATTAGAAAAAGCACTTTTTACTTAATAATAATAATAATAATCCATGTCATCTAAACGAATTCTTCACGAGATATACTGTTTTAAATAAATTTTCAGTTTATTTAAAAATATGTTTTTTAGTTTTTGTAAAAAATTTGGCTCTATTACACAATATACGTCGAATCAACTATTATGCGTCCAATCAACTTTTATACGTCCAATCAACAATTATGCCTCCAATGAAAATTTATGCGTCCAACTCTTAATTCCTGAATCTCCTGATACTCCAAATCACTTTATATCCCTCAATCTCATAAATTCCTTGAGAATACAGCCCCCCGTCTGAATTAGAGCCCCCCTCTTTAATTTAGCCCCCCTTTTCGGGATAGTTGAAAAATAGAGCCCCATGGGGCTCTAATACAGTAAATACGGTATATGTATAAGGTGTTTTATCAGCAAGATGGAAGAAACGGACTTTATTAGTTACTAGCTCGACCATATCAAACACCAAATCGTATAGACGCATTAACATATTCCCTCGATCATTCTCTCTACAATTTTGACTCATCAACTTCGACCACGCGACCTAGAACTCTTGTGACTAGAAACTTCGACTCGAAACTTCGATTAGAACTTCGACTCGACCTAGAACTCTAACTTGAACTCTTGTGCCGACAAGGTTTGAAACCTTGACAAAAAACCCTGACAAGGTTTCGAAGAAACTTATACATAATAATCCATGATAGTATTAGGAGATATTATGATAGTTTCGGCATGAACGGTAGTGAGTTTACTTTATGGGTGGGAGACCAGTAATGAGTGAGTCGCCGCCAGTAATAGGAGACACACATTAAATTCGTTTCTTAAATTATTTTAAATGAATCTCTGTTAGCTCTTGAGTAAAGCGTTATAATAAATAAAAATTATTGTTATTTTCTTTGGAATTTATTTTTTTACTGGACATATAAAAATTTATTTGGACGCATAAACTTTGATTGGACGTATAAAAATTTGATTGGACGTATAAATTTTCATTGGACGCATAAACTTTTCATTGGACGCATAAACTTTTCATTGGACGTATAAACTTTGATTGGACGCATAATAGTTGATTGGACGTATATTGTGTAATAGAGCCAAATTTTTTTGACAAAAATTTCAAAATTTTGACCAATTTTTGGCAAAATTTTACAAAAAATGACAAAATATGGTTGAATATGGAAAATAATTTTCGTGTGTTTCACGACCCAACTAGGCCAGAAAAAAATATGGAAATTCATATAAATCCCATCCCTAGTCATAAATAAAGTGCCAGCTACCTCCTGGTAAACCTGTATTTATTTTTATTTGATGTTTAATAAAAACAAAGAAACAATGTTTAATTTAGAAAATTCTAATAAAAGTTCGCGTAAAAATTTGGGATGGGCTTTTATTACAGTGAACTTAAAAAATTAAAACCCCAAAAATGTTTTTAATTTTGTAGGAAATTTTGAATTGTAGGAAATTTACTCATTATTAACTATTAAAAGTCGAGAAAATTTATAAATAGTGTGTATTGATGGAGGTCATTAGAAAATATGGAAGAAATGAAGTAAAAAAATAAAATGAAAAAATAAGATTAAAAGTAATAAAAGGTAAAATTGTAGTTTATTAGACTATTTCTTTAAACAGAATCAACAGCCCAATAAGAAGTAACTTTTCTTGAACAAAATAGAGGAGAAAATATATGTAGATATTATTAATAAAATTATTCATTCTTTAATCACTTCCTTCCAAAAGTTTTGTCATAAAGTTTGAACATTTAAAGTAACTAATACTCATTGAATAGTATTTTTGTTGATGATAAAGCATTAACCGCCAAGTATAATGATTTTCAATACTTCGATTAATTAAACGAAAACATTCATCCAATCTTTGAGCCCCTTCAATTAAACCTAATCTTCGTTGATTGTATCGAAGTAAAATATTTGTGTATTTAACAGATTCGTTATAAAGTAATTCCTTTCCTTCGGGAGACAAGCCTTCAGCATCTTTATATGAAAAATTATAAAGTTTATTTAATCTGAAATTTTTTCCTTCAACTTGCAAATATATTTCTTCTTTCAGCGCCGCAGGCGAAAATTTTTGCAATTTTGGAATTCCAAGAAGTAAAAGTCGAAAAATTGTGTGAAAAGTTGCACGCAATCCTAAACGCCCAACCCTGATGTAGAGGGATTAAAGGAAATATAAATACGACCGATTAAAGCTGATATCGGTAGACTTAGAGAGATAACGAAGGATTAGAAGATATAAAGCGATCTGGAAAGATATGAGGGATTTGAGGTAATACCGTAATATCGATACACTTAATCTGCCGGTAACCCTACAACTTTCCTTGATCTACAGATCTCCTTAATCCTCCTAATCCAGCTGATTCTCCAAATAATTTTAAATCCACCTATATCACTCAACATCCTCTTATAACACAGATTCACCACAAATATACCTAGATATACTTTTAATTACCTTACTTAATCCCTTCAAATTTTCTAATATCTTCAATATTATTGCGAAAATTTTTATACAAAAATTCCGAAATCCCGCGGGATCGCGTTAAATTTAGAACGGGATTATCGGGATTGCAGGAATTACCGGCCACAGCACATAATTTAAATTAAATTGTTTACCCGGTTTCGTAAAAATAATAGCTATTAACAAAGCAAATTCAACTTTTGTTAATGAAGCACGTTTAAAATGGGCAACAGATTTTGTAAATGTTTGATCTGTCCATTTAATTATTCTAAAAATTGAAAATCAAAAAAAAATCTTTTGAAATTTACTTTAAGATTATTAGAAAAATATTTACTTATCATCGTGCAAAAATTGCTTCTTAAAACCAAGAGCAGGCATAATATTATCTTTACGTGTCATAGTTTCAGAGCCTAACTCCCAAGCTAGGTAGGTGTTAGTAAATGAAGTAAACAAATGACAAATCTGCCTTAGATGTGCAATCTTTAAAATATTAAGTTTTAACTTTCCTTCCGGAGTCTGGGAACAACAAGAAGCGGTTTGAAAAATCAACGGCTCCGAAATCAAGATTTAAATAGGTCTCGATTCTAGTCATTATTCGAATTCGAAGATATTCGAATATTTTTTTGTTTCGAAACATAGCTGGTCTAAACCAAACTCGTAGACGAAAGAAATTCACTTTTCTGTGTTGGAGGCAAAAAAGTTATGGCAATATATCTGCGGATGTATTGACGGATATCTCATATCCTTATCAAATAAAGAATAATGTATTTAAATATTTTGTGATCATATTTTGCTATTCTATTACAATTAAAATCCGATTCACCGCTAACTATAGTCAAAAATAAATGAACATAAAACACCTGATCAGATAAAGTCAATTTCTCAAAAACAGGCATAGATTTAGCTATACCAACACTCAAAAGTCTGTTAACTAAAAAATATTTGAGACAACGTTTGTTAAAAATTCCCTCAGTTTGTACTGAAGATTCCCAGCTTTTTAATTCATCAAAAGGTATTGGACCCGGATTTGGCTTTAAAACGAAATTAATTTTTATTAAAAATTATATTAAAATTTACCGAAAAATTGTCAGTTAAACGAAAAATATTAAAATTAGACAAAATTATTTCTTCAAACAAAATCGGGCCATTAAGGAATATATCATCCAAATCATTAAATGCATGCATAATACGTTTTTTGGCTTCAATAATTGGTAAAATTGAGTTTATTAGATTTAGGTCTTTCATGGTTATTTCGACAATTGAATGATTTGAAGGCTTAAAAAACAAATAAAATTAGCCTCGTATAAGATACACTCAATACTATCGCGACTATGCGAATCACGATTATTTGGGCGCTCTTTGGATTAGGCTAAGTAGTGTAAAGCTGAAGGCCGTCTTAACTTCCGCTCTTTTTCCCCCACAACGGAGAAGAGACTAGATTTAGAAGATATCTGTGCATACATGTCCTAATAGGGAAGTCTTAGTACAATTTTTAGCTAGGTTTAGGATTTTTCCTATCATTGAGGATTTTAATATTCCGAATTGTAACACCCTCTTAGTTTAGAGTTGGGAACATCGGTGTCTCATCGAGAGATTACAATATCCATTGAGATCTTCCGACGAGGTGGAAAAGTCTATGGGCGTGTACGGATCCGTCATTATTAAAAAATAGACTTTTACTTTAATTTCGTTCCCTTTTCCCTCCATTGCTTCCCGGCATATATCTTGACGTACATATCCAACATCTAAAATTCTTTTCAAATTATTTTTAAATATTTTAACAAACCCAATCTTTTCATTCCAACAGAAAAACATTTTTCAAGTCTACATTTTTTACATTTTGCCAAATTTGTTTGTGACTTTTCGTTATTATTCTCTTTCGAACATTTACATTCCTTATATTTACATCCTTGTTCATTTAAAAGATAACGCCTTTTTTGGGAAAAAATTTTAAATAAAATTCTTTTAAAAACTACCTGAAAAAAGACCCACAAGCCCTACATGTACAAACTCCATAATGAAAACAAACACTTATGGTTGACTCACAAACTTTACATTTTTTAACAAAGTCTCTTTGCATTTTTAGAATTATTTATATTTTTTCTAATTAAAATTACTGGATAACCTAAAAGTAACTGGGCACTTTATTTATGACATAACTTTATTAAAGTTAAACTTAAATGACAGAGAAATAAATAAAGAAAATATTATAATTTAATTTTTAAAGCTCACACTTTGCTTGGATACGAAGGCGTGTGAAAAAATTTAGTGCAATTTTTTGCCAATAGTTTGTTGACTAACCAGTTTCCCTTTACCTCTTTTTCTTATCGAAACACCTGCATTAAGTGCGTTAAGTCTAGTAAAGTCTACCTGCGTTAAATCTAGTTGCTGAACGAGGGTTTTTAAAGTCAACACTCGTACCTACCAGGGCTGGGCGAAATCAAAAAAAAATGTGAAATACTAAACGCGTAACTTTTCTCGCAAAAATGCAAAATATGCGAAAGTCGCACAATGCAAAATTAGCCAAGCCCTGGTAACTACTCCCGTATACATATTTTAGAAAAATTTTGTTGACAAAAAAGTTAGAGGGATTGAAGGGGATTTGTGGGTATTAAAGTATTTGAGGAATAAAGGGATTAAGGTTTGGAATCACGCTTAAAATAATTATTATTGGTAACTGTAGACGAAAGAAATATTTCTAATAAATGCTGTAAAATATTAATTAATGCTAAATATTATAATTATTTATATTTCATTAAATATAAAAATTTTTTTGGCAAAATTGTCTATATACTAAAATATAAATTATATGGATGATTCTGATGTATACGACGTATTTAATTTTCATTTTGTACGTAAAATTATCAGCTGAATAAACAAATAAATTTTTTAAAAAAAATTAAATAGCAGAAAGTTGAGTGATATTAAACTTGAATGATTGGATTTAATCAATTTAGTTAACTTCGAAGCTTCTCTCCTTTCTTTCTATGAATGAATATTTTATTTCATAAATAAAATTTTATTTAAAAAAATTAAAATTAATACAAAACGGCTAATTAAACAAACAAAAATTTAAATGAAAAGAAAATTAATTTTTATTAACATTAATCTAAAAATGGTTACATATTTGCCATCGTCGGGCATTTTAGCTAGCGTCATGCCTGCATCCCACACTGAGAAATATTTTAAATCAGAAAAGAAGGTTCTATTTTCGTTAACTTATTTGGAAATTAAGAGGGATTTGGAAGAATTAAAGGAGATATCTGGTGATATGTTAAGGTTTAGAGGGATTGATAGGGATTTGTGGTTATTAAAGTATTTGAGGAATAAAGGGATTCCTGAGAATATATCGGGGTCGCTTTAGTATAGGTCCACCGAAATCGAAACTCATAATATTGTAAAGCTTATAGCTATTTAATTCCTAAGGCTGTGCAGTAGTCGGCGTGTTGTAATGGCTAACACATCAATAAAACACCACAATAATTTTTACTAGTTTCAAAAAAAATAACATAAAGATGCTATTTTTAACAAATTATTTTCAAATTATATTTTCAAATTAAATTATATTAAATTTTTAACAAATTATATTAAATTATTTTCAAATTAAAATTTTTACCTAACCACATAAGAAGGTGGTTAGGTAACCATCGTAACGCCGACGTGACCTACGCCGCAGGTTTGGGGTCGCCGTTTTTCTTTATTCTGCGTATTTTGGGAAAAAAATCATAACTTTTTTTTATAATGGAGATAAAAATTTTATTTTTTGCCAAAATATAAATTGGAGTGATACCTATGATTTAACAATAAATTAAACATTTTGACAGATTTGTTTAACAACTACGAATTTTCTAGCAAGGTACTAACGGTAAATGTCCAGTTGACTCCCTACATGTCCACAAATTTAATGCTCTCTCTTCTTTCCTCTTTGCATTTTGGCCTTAATTGAGATACGTTTTTAAAAGTTGAATGATGGGAGTTTCTAATTGATATCTCCAACACTTTTGTTAATTAAGTGTATTTCGATATTAAAATGTTCATTTGCTTAAAAGATTCCACATTCTTGTTTGGTACTGACATTATTTTCGATAAAAATTCAAATCTACCCTCCAAGTTTTTAGACTAATTTTCTTATAAAAGTTTAAGAACATAGCCACTAAAATAAATATTTAAATAAACAAAATTTTCTCACAAATATTTTTGTATTTAAAAAGTATTAGTGTGAAATTAAGAATATTTAAATTAATTTTGTTTTCATGAAACTAATAAAGTTTACAAACAGAATTTATATACTCAATTAAAAATTTTCAAAATTTTCGTCAGAGGCACTAAAAATCAAATTTTTGACGACAATTTATTTGGCGCCTTCGTCGTCTAAAATTTTTTTTATGTCGCTGGTGAAATTTTTAATTGAGTGTAAAAAATTTATTTTTAATCTTTAAAAGTTTCAAAAAAACAAACTTAATTTACATAAATATTCTTAATTGCACATTAATAATTTTTAAATACAAAAAATATTTGTGGGAAAATTTTATTTATTTGAATATTTATTTTAGTTGTGGCTCAGTTAAATTTTTATGAGAAATACTTGGGTAGCAACCCGACCCTTAGTGGGCGGGTGTGTCGGGGATCGGGGTTTGCCGGGGAAGGACTGTCGGGGTTCGGGGTTTCACAAAAAATTCTTAAATTAAAATTTAAGCGCCACGAGCGAAATATTTTGATTTATAGTTGAAGTAAGTATCCAAAATTCATTATTTTAGCGTTACAGGCGAAAAAAATTAAAAGAATGTGACGAAGGTCCACTTTTTCCCACTTTTTTCATTTATGATAATAAATATTTAAAAATAATTTTATAAGTTTAAAATCGAAACTAGAAAGCTTAAAGCATTCATTTTTGAACTAAAATCAGGTAACTATTATTCCCCTTTTGTGATTCGAACCCAACTTGATGACCTGTGCCAACCGATAATCCTATGAGTGCCGGAATTTTCGTCTCTGGAACTTTCGTCTCCAAGACTTTTCGGAACTTTCGTCTCCAACATTTTTGGAATTTTCGTCTCCAGCGGAATATTCGTCACCAAAGAAATAAACGGAATTTTCGTCTCCGCAATTTTCGTCTCCGCTAGGAATTTTCGTCTCCAGCGAAAAACTTCCCCCGCTGACGGGCAACTTCCCCCGTTGCCGGAACAACATCCCCGTTGCCGGAACAACATCCCCGTTGACGGAACACTATCCCCCGCTGACGGGCAACTTCCCCCGTTGCCGGAACAACATCCCCATTGACGGAACACTATCCCCCGCTGACGGGCAACTTCCCCCGTTGCCGGAACAACATCCCCGTTGACGGAACACTATCCCCCGCTGACGGGCAACTTCCCCTGTTGCCGGAACAACATCCCCGTTGACGGAACACTATCCCCCGCTGACGAGCAACTTCCCCCGTTGCCGGAACAACATCCCCGTTGACAGAACACTATCGCCCGCTGACGGGCAACTTCCCCCGTTGCCGGAACAACATCCCCGTTGACAGAACACTATCCCCCGCTGACGGGGAACTTCCCCCGTTGCCGGAACACCATCCCCGTTGACGGAACACTATCCCCCGCTGACGGAGAACTTCCCCCGTTGCCGGAACAACATCCCCGTTGACGGAACACTATCCCCCGCTGACGGACAACTTCTCCCGTTGACGGAACAACATCCCCGTTGACGGACCACATCAGTTTTTCTGGAGACGAAAATTCCTAGCGGAGACGAAAATTCCGTACACCAATCCTATAACCACACATCTTTTATAGGTTAGATAAAAGAAATGTATATATATATACGTTTATATTCACCTTTTTGCTAATTTTGACAAAAATATTTTGCCAAAATTTATTTCGGGGATACAAACATTCGAAAAATTCCCAAAAAATTCCATCTTTAGGGGTGTATGTTTTACCCCGACCCCGACTCGGGGTTTGCGTCGGGATCGGGGTTGTCTGGGTAGAGTCTTCGGGGTTAGGGTCGGGGTTTTTGCTAATAAAAATCCGTCGGGGTCGGGGTTTTCTGGGTCGGGTTGCTAACCTAGGAAATATCATTCGTCTCAGTTTAAATTAATTAATTAATTTCACAAACAAAAAATAATTAAATAATAAAATTAAAAAAATTTATTTGTTATGTTAAAACAAACAAAAATTTCTCACAAATATTTTTTGTATTTTTTAAAATATAAACAAATTTTCACACATTTAAGAAAATTCTACATAATTTTCTGCTTCGTAATTATAAACTGCTCCACATAAATATTACCGCACCTTAAATTTTCGAATTTTTGACTTATACCGAATCAATCGGGCTGATTTTTATTTTAAATTGATTAAATCTGTTAATAATTAATATAAACCCGAGAAATCAGAAAAATTTTCATTTAAAAATTTTTTATACAATTTTTTCAAAAAACACCCTCCACATAACTTTAACCTGTCTTACGAAAATAATGTTAGGAATGCTTTATAAATTTTAAAAAATTTATGTAAACATTTCCATTAGTAATATGTAGAAAAGCAAAAACAAAGCCTGTTAGTGCTTTTTTGATTGAGATCCAAAATCTCGAAAATCAACGGGAAATGGGGGATACAGTAATTAAATACCTGTCGTACCTGTTTATGAAGTACAAGTAAGAGCAAAAAATGTACAGATACGAATACGAGTACGAGAAAAAAATATGGCCTGTACTTGTACGAGCAAATTTTAAAATTCCAACCACTGATTTTGAAACTAAAATTCAATATAAATTTCTGTGAACGTAACTTATAGTTGATATCAAAATAGAAAATTTTCTTGTCGAATTAGTCTCTGTTAATAATTATCCCTTTCCCGTATCATTATATAGAAGGCTGTAATTATTGTAAAATATTTCTATTTGTATTTTTTGATATTAAATAAATTTTAAAAATTTAGACAAAAATTCTCTACTAAAAACTCAAAAAAATGTCCTTCGATATACTTGATATTTTATTTAAATCAGATTATTTTGTTTGTTTATTAATTGGTTTTCCTTTAAATATTATTCTGATTGTTTTAATTATTTTTAAAACACCAAAAGAAATGAAAACACACAGTCGAATTCTGATACAAAATTGTGTTTTGGATATTTTAATGTTGACTGGTCAATTGTTTATTGAAGGGGTAATAAAACAAAAAAAACAGAAAGTTAAAATAATAAAATTGTAATCAATTGAAAATAAATCAGATTTTAAAGGAATAAGTCAGAAATATATTAACTAGAGTATAAAAAATCAAAAATGCAATTTTGCAAAAATAGTTAAGAATTTTTTGTAATTGTTATAGATAGAGCCTTGAAATTTTGGATTTTATATTCTTTAAAGTGATAAATATATCAAATATATTATTCCCAAATGTCTCCCTGAATACACAAACAAAAATTTTCAAATTTTTTATTTTATTAGAAAATACTCTAAAAAATAAATTTCATAAGGTGCAAAGCTTTTGGGCTTCTGCTTTTTAATTATAACTATTTTTGTAAAGTGACATTTTTATGTAAAATGCCGTAAATCCTCTAAAATAATTCCCCTCTTGGGGTCGATCGAAAAAATAAGCCCCCTTCTAAATTAAGCCCCCTCCCCATAAAATTTTTATTGTTGATAAATTGTTGTGTTTACTCAGCTGAGTCTCTATGGAGGGATATAGAAGGATTAGAAGTGATTAAGAGGGTATTTGAGGGATTAACAGGCATATGAAGGGATCAACGTAGATGAGTAAGAGTGATACGTAGATGAGTAAGAGTGATATGAGATGAGTAAGAGTGATATCTGAGGATTTGTAGGTTTAATGAGATATATAGCAATAATGAAGATTAAGTGAGATTAGGATGGAAATCGGGGGGATCAAGAGAGATTTCGGTAGATTTTGAGATTAAGAGAGATTTCGGTGATTAAGAAGAATTAAATTGGATTAATGGTGATTTCATTTGATTAAGATGGTTTTGACGGATATTTGGGGATTTTGAAGGATATCAGAGATATTGGAACATTTGTAGGAATATACTAGGATTAAGTGTAAAGTCATCGATCTTGAAATATAAAGACGAATATTGCATCAAATCCATTGATAAACCTTTTAATTTTTGCAAATTCCAAGGTATCCCACTTTATTCCCCGGCATCTCTTAATCATTCTTTGATATGCCTCTTAATTCTCAAACCACAAAAAACTGCTCTAAATGACTCTATATTCACCTTAATTTCCAATATCCACATTTATATTTTAAAATTTACTTAACTCCCTCGATTTCACTCATATCCAGCGATATTCCACTTGATCCCTCGATGTCACAAACAAAACCCCTTAATATTTACTTTAATGCTTATTTTCGAGGATTTACGGTAAACAATTTAAAACAAAGATCAGAATTAATATCAAAAATTTATAACCATTTATAGTATTATGCACTTGATAAAGAAGGGAATACAATTTTGATTTTTCCTAATGGAATTTTGATCAGATTTATGGAAGAAAATCCATTTGTATGTTATATTGTTTTTATAGTTTGGCTTTATATAATTAAAATAAATATACATGGATTGTGTGTTCAATTTATTTATAGATATTTAGTTTTGAATAGGTAAATAAATAATTTGAAAATTACCTGAAATAAATGTATATTAACAGGAATAAAAAAATTAATTTTCGTCGTTATTTATTTATGGTGTCCATTGCTGCATTTTTATCATTATTTCAACTTTCGGAGTTATTTTTCTTTATTGTACCATATTCATTTGGAGGAGTTAAATATATTGAGAATTTTAACAAAACATTGCCGTTTATTCAATGTAAAATGGAAACGGTTAATTTTAAGTCAGATTTATATTTTTTTAATAAATTTAATAAATAGACGAATGTTTTTTCACTTTTATTACCTACTTTAATTGAAATATCTGCATATTTAATAATATTTATTTGTGGATTCAAAATGGTTAGATATGTCAATTTAAACACTAATCTTGATGTAAATTTAAAAAGATTGAATAAACTTTTAACAAAAGTTTTGATTATTTTGGTAAGATTCATTTCCACAATTTATAAATCATTGGCAGAAAAAACTTTTCGATTAAAATTCCATCTAACTTATATTACAATACTCTGTTAAAGGCAACTTTTAGTACTATTAACAATACATCTATAAAACAGAGGTGTGCCGAAAGATTTTAATAAGTGACACACAAAAGGCGAAAGTCCAAATCTCTAGAATCCTCGAAACACGAAGCTGGCACACCACTGATATTAAGGACTTGAGGACATTATACAAACTTAAAATCCATTGGTAAAATTCCGTCATATCACCCGGAAACCAATTCGGACAATTGATATGTCGTTCGAAAGGACCGAGATATAGGTCCCCGAAAATGGACCGAGATATAGGTCCCCTAAAATCGAAAAACCATAGGGTAAGCACAATTTTGGGGTGAAAAATCGATTTTTCGAATGATAGCTCATTCGAAAGAGCTCATCGAGCTGAGTCGAATGACACCAAAATCAACGAAACCCGACTTGATTTGACAAAGTTATGATAGTTTGTTTTAGCTCCGTACCTATGGTCTCCGTTGAAATTTTTACTGCTGCGGAGGAAGCCAGGCATGCCATCCACATCGATGATAAGAATAGGATTAATTTACGAGCCCAGAACTCAGCGACCGTAGACTTCCCGCGAGGCGCGTGTTGCAAGGGCGCGTGTTGCAAGGGCGCGTGTTGCGAGGCGCGTGTTGCAAAACACGCGCCTCGCGCGTGTTTTTCTCAGAAAATTTTCGAAGAGAGAGAGTTCATTCTATTACAAAACTATTTTCTATTAATTTTCAGGCTATTGTACCATTTATCAACCAAGCTGGAGTTGTATTTTTTGCAATTTTTTCAAAATCAACCAACAATACAACAAATATTATTCGAATATTATTTCATATTTTCTTTCATTTAATACCTGTATTTAACCCAATTATTTGTATTTTAACAAACACGCCATATCGAAATGCTATTTTTAATCGTTCACAAATACATCCACAATGAATTAAAAGATAACACGATATTTTTCATTCGAGATTTTTTACTTTTCAATTCTGGAAGCACATTATATGACAAAAATTTCACTCGTATACCTAATTCATTTATTAGAAACTAAAATTAACAAACTAAAGAAATTATATAAACTCCGTTCAAAATGATACGCACCTCTAGTTTTTTCATGTTTTATAAATTTTCTTTTGTTATTTTAATTATATATTTTAACTATTAATTCTCCTTGATAAATAAAATGTTTATACAAAAAAATCTTCAGATTATGTACTTTTTTATGCCAATTTACTTTAACTATTAGTGTTCCAAAATTATACGCACCCCCTCATCAAATTTTTGTTTTTTACCGTTTTACGGAACGGTAAAATTTTGAAATACGGTACGGAATACGGAAATAAATATGGCACAAAATACGGTACGGGAATCGGTACGGTACAAAATTCCGATCTCTAACATAAACAAGAATTGCTTGATTACGTAAAAAAAGAATCACTCAATCAAGTATCACTCAATCAATTGAAAAAACATTTTTAATAAATTTATCTTTTATGCTATCACTAAAAATAATATAATAGGTCAACCCCATTTGATCTAAACAATAGAGGACAAGACCCTAGAAATCAAGACCCTGAAAATCAAATTACCCAAGGATCAAGACCCTGGAGTTCAAATTACCCTAGAGACAAATCCAAAATATCATATTAAACACTAAAATATTATTTTCCATGTTTGCCTATAAATCTAATTAATCTGTTTAACTAGTATCACTCAATCAATAACATTAATTTTGTATATATAATTAGAATTTTGTGAAAAAAAACTTTTAGCTTAATTGATTTTAAAAGATATCTACGATTTGGAAAAATTTGGAGGGATATCAAGTTATGTAGTTCACCCTGATAACCAAATCCTCCTAATTAACTGGTATCACTCTTGATACCAATTATCCCTAGTATCTATTTATGTAAAAATCACTTCAAATCACTTGAAATCACGATATCTATTAAGCAAAAATTTTTATATGAAAGTCCTGGAATCCTACATTATCCTAAAAGATCTTGTACTATTTTCTTATACATTTTGCATTAAAAAATTTTTTAATGTTGATATTTTGAATTTGATCTCTAGTGTAATTAGTACGATATTTTTGAATGGGTTTGGGTTCGAATCCAATGTGGAAAAAGGCTTGTTTTTAGTTTAAAAATATTTTAAAATCGAAATTAAATTTAATAGCATCAAAAATAAAAATAATAAAAACATCAAACAGCAAAAACATGAAAAAACTTTGGAGAAACAATAGTAGGAATTTTTAAATTGAGAATGATAATAGAAAAGTGTAATATCGAGAAAAATATAAATCTGTTGTCTAGAAAGTTTAATTCTGAAAAAATATGAAATTTTAAAATATAAAACAGTTTTATGAGAAAATCAACAGAAAGAATAAAAAATATTTTGTGTTTATCTCGATATCATGGGATTGCCAAAACAGATTTTAAAAAGTAAATGACAAGATGAAAATTATTTTAAAAAATGGCAAAACTCAAAAAGGAGAAAGGCACGCCCATTCTCGTTACATAAAAAGAGCTAATTTTCAGAAAACCCTTAAAAAGGAAATATTCTTTCTATGATTTGATAAAAAAATTTCTAAAAAGCAATAATTTAAAGACTAATTTGTAAATGAAATAAAAATTTGTTTGTATCTTTGAATAATTTAAAAAATCATTTCCTCAGATCTAAAACTACACAATTTTGCAATTTGTTTTTCAGCTTTTTTTAATAAATTTCCTGTAAAAATATAATATTTTAATAAATAAGATTAATATTTAAAATATTACGAATCTATTCTTAATGAAATCGAGGGTCTTTTTGCTTTCCTTTGCCTTTTGGATCATTTGAAGATTGTCCTTGTTCTTGATGTTGAGGATTTTCTTAAATAATTAAATTTAGAAATATTTTAATAAATAATTAAAAAGCCTCGAATTATTGGTCCTCGATGTTGAAAATGAGGTTGAATATTTTGAGTGGACTCAAACTTTGCTTGTTCCAATTGTCTTTGATATTCTTTATTTTATATTAACAAATAATTAAAATATTGACAAGTTTTATTACCTTCTTCAGAAAAGGCATATTGAGAATGATGTCCGAACTGATGGTCAAAAGGATATCCATGTTGATCAAATCCAAAATTTTGGTAACCATGGTCTTGTTCTTAAATTTTATTTTAATAACGAATAAATAAATTACCGTGATAAGAAGGAAGACTTTCGGGCAATGTTGGTAATTCATATTGTTGTTGATTTTGATTTTCTTAAAATTTAGCTTAATTAAAACGATTTTAAATTTTCAAACTATTATAATATTTCTATTTTACAATTATTATTTTAAAAACTATTTTTGGATTTCAACTGATGTATGTCACACGATTTGCAAGTTTTTTCTTCCATGGTTTTATATTTATTTTCTTAGCTTGATTATTTCAAATTAATTTAGAAAATAAATATAATATACTCGAAAAAAATATTAGGATTGTGTGACAAATAAAAGTAATAATTAAGCATGAGTAAAAATTTCAGAATTTCAGTACACTTGGAAGTTAGCAAAACTGGTGTATTAAGGGATTTCAAAGATTTTGAGAGTATATCGAGATAATGGTGTTCCAATTAAATACATGTTCTCTTAATCAACCAAATCCACTAATATAATATTTTTTCCCGCATAGGTATATCATATCAACCTTTATTCTAATGATATCTCATAAAGCTTTTTTATCTTTTTTATTACCCAATATCAAACCCCTTTTACTCCCACAAATCCACTTATATCCTTACCCCTAATAACCTAATATTTTCTTTTTCCTCTACTAATAAAGGTTTGGGTCGTTTAATCGAAAACTTTGGTTCAGTTTCGGTTAATAGAAAATTCTATTATATGTTGATATAATATTCGTTATATAGATCTTTGTAATTCACTTGCCTTTTGGATAATTTGATGAGTGTCCTTGTCCTTGATGTTGAGGAGTTTCTTAATTAATTAAATTTAGAAAATTTTAATTAAATAATTAAAAAGCCTCGAATTATAGGGCCTTGATGGTGAAAATGAGGTTGAATATTTTGAGTGGACTCAAACATTGCTTGCTCCAATTGTCTTTGATATTCTTTATTTTAAGCAAATATTTGTTTAAAGTGTTTAAGTTTTACTTACCCTCTTCTGAAAAATTATAATTGTAGTTATGGCCAAAAGGATAGCCGTATTGGTGTCCTCTAATTTGTCCTAATTTTTGTTCGGCTAATTGTTCTTGTTCGGCGTATTGCGCATTTGGGTTTTTAAAATTCCAAATAACTTGTTCGGATGAGAAAATTATTTAAGAATATTTTTTCCAGTAATTAATAAATATACTTTAAAAAGTATTTGCAAATTGTGAGTACAACAAAAATTTACCGGGCGTTTTATTTAGACGACATATTTGTCATTAAAAGTGTCTCGGTGAGCTTTGCCGGAGGAGCTTTGCCTTTTACTTTGTCGCAAAACACGCTGGGACAAAATATGTATAAGTTCGAATGATCAACAACAATAAATACATATAAATCAAAAACATTAGAAGGTACCCTGGAACTGAACAAACCCAAAATAGATTCAATTAATTAATTTTTTATATTTCCAGCAAAATTAAAGTTTCCTTAATTTATTCATGCAACTTTTATAATCAAACATCGCCTTTTAATAATTCTAATATTCCAAATCTCTTTACTAATTTCACTTTATAAATACTGTGAATTGGAAAATTATGTAAAAGAAAATGCTGAAAAGTTCAGAATACGCAAAAACGGGAGCTTTGAATCAAACATTCCAGGAACAGTTGTAAGGAATAGCAATTTTACAGATGTTCTCGAATATGTAAAGGGAGACATATCTTCACCACCTAAAGGTTTCAGTTTTCTTTTTAATCGTCTTTCTAAAGATCCATTAGTAAGAGAGATGATTAGAGAGACGCGGGGAGAAAGTACTACTGAAGGTAGTTCAACCGATAATCAATCAGGCAGCGGTAAGAGAAAAAAGAGAGTTCTAGTAAAAGTCTTGCCTATAAATTCACCGGGATTAGTACGACGAAAGAATAAATTTATTCCAAAAATATGGGAAAAGCTTTAGACACCTTATTAGAAAAAATATATTATACTCTCAATTCTCCAGCTTCATATGCCGGGATAAATCGCGTCTATGAAGAAGCGCGTCGTAAATACCCGAAAATAAAATTTCAATATGTTTATGATTTTCTTCATAAGCAGAGAGTATACACAATGCATAGACCTCTAAGAAAAAAGTTTCCTAGAATGGCCACTAGACCAAGCGGTTTGCACACAGATTGGCAAGCGGATTTGGCCATATTTGATCAGTTAGCTAAAGATAATGATGGGTACAAATACCTTCTGGTATGTATTATGTACTAAGTAGAAAAATTTTTGCTGTGCCTGCCAAATCTAAGAGTTCTGAGGATATGATTGATGCGTTCGAAAATATTTTTAAACTTTCAAAAGGGTTACTTCCACATAAATTATATACGGATCGAGGGTTAGAATTTGAAGCGAAACGAATGAAAGAATATTTTAAAAAGAAGGATATAGATAAGCGTGTAGTCTATAGTCCCGATGTGCATGCTTCTATGGCAGAAAGGGCAAACCGTACTATCAAAGAGCGATTGTACAGATACTTTAGCGAACAAAATACACTACGATGGATAGGGGTTATTCAAAAAATTGTTTCAGGAATAAATGCAAGTATTAATCGAATCACGGGTGTAACTCCAAATTCTGTTACCTTTAAGAATGCGGGGGAACTTTTTAACAGACTATATAAGGATCCTAAAAATATACAAAATACTAAGACACGCTCAATACTCGAGCCAGGACAAATTGTTCGTATCACTAAAGAAAAAGGTAAATTTGAAAAGGGATATTTACCCAACTACACTGACGAATTGTTTCACGTGCATATTAAAAACGACAATAAATCGCCCATTACATATAAGTTAAAAGATTTTGAAGGAAATTTAATTGAAGGGATATTTTATAGAGAAGAATTGGTTCCCACTCAAGAAGATACAACTCACCGTATTGCTGAAGTTTTAAAAACACGTACACGTCAAGGTATTAAGCAACATTTTGTTCGTTGGATAGGATATAACGATAATTTTAATAGTTGGATTAACGATAGCGATATTGTTAGAAGATAAATATGGACTCTTTTTATGTTATATTACCCTCAAATACAGGAGGTGTTGAAGGAAATACCACTTCTAAATTTACTGTTCGGATGCCTGACACGCTTGAATTGGATTCTAGCTGGACTGTTGCACTATCTAATATTATATATCCGTTTTCCTTTTCATTGGCCGGAAATTCCGAAGAACAAGAATCAATAACGGTTTTTCGAAGATACGAAAATGAACTTTTACCAATTCGTATCGAGATACCAGATTTGTCCTTTGCCTCAGAAGAAGCATTGGAAGAGTCTATAAATGCCGTTTTGCTTGATGTATGGAAAAAGGAATTGGATCGCGAACGAGAGGAAAAGAGGCTTGAAGAAAATAAAAAAAGAATTTATGGGAATTTTCGTAAAAGGCGTTCTGTCGAATCTATAAAAGAACAGTATGATAAACATGGTTATTTTGATCTTTATACAAATGAACTAAATAAATTTATCAAGCTATTATCAGAAGAGGATGAGGCAATTAGTCCAAAACTTACAAATTTGAGTCCAGGAGAAGGAGGTAAAAATATTCGTCTTTTGCCTCCTGCAAATCAAAAATCACTTTACTTAAAAGTTATTGATAAATTTATTGTTTCACAACAAACATTAGAACCGCCGGAGCAATTGGCTAAGAATGGCTATTTCGATATGCAAAAGCAAACCTCCTTTAATTTTATGAAATATTTAGGCAAAGAAGGAATTCGATTACCCCCTATTAGCCCTGCGCCTCTTGCAGGTGATGGTATAGAAAGGGTTCGGTTTCGTCCGTATACCGATCAAATGGAGCTTATCAAACAGGCTATTAAAGATTTATGAATCCATCGAAGGTTGATCAAACTGAAGAGAAAGTTGTATCTGTCAATAGTCAAGAAATAATTCCTGAATCAACTCCGCAAACAGCGGTTGAGCATGAGAATCCGCAGGTTGATTTCTCGCTAGAGACTATCACTCAACAACTTGAAAAGGAAGGGTATTTTGATATGCCAAAGGACCGGGCTTATAAATTTATAAAATATTTAAATACGGAAATTAAGGGCGCAAAACTTCCAAATGTATCTACGGGAAGCTCTATTGAGACGGTTAGATTAGAGCCACAAACTGATCAGAAAGATCTAATAATGAATGCAATTAAAAGCTTTATGTCCAATTCTCCAATCGTGCCCGAGCCTATTCAACAACCTGAAAAGACTGACTCTGTAGAAGAAAATTTTGTTGAAAGTGATCAAGAAAATTCTAATGAAATTGAAGAAACTTCAGAGACTTCACCTACAATTCTAAAGGCTACAGATGTGACAAGTCCAATAATCGAAGCGCCGCACACGCCGGTGACAAGCCCAATAATCGAACCTCCTCCTGTGACAAGTCCTATAATCGAAGCTCCGCTCACTCCAGTGAAAAGTCCTATAATCGAAGCTCCGACCGCTCCTAAGACGCCAGTGACAATACCTGAAGAAAAACATATTGAATCTAATGACAAAACTCCTCTAGATGGGCAAATAACACCTCTTTCATATGTAGAGGAGCCTGATGAAAAGCCATTATTAACTGATGATCAAAAAGTTTTATGGAAATGGCCGTTCGTGCCGCTACAAGAGCATGGAGGAATAGTGTCGAGTTGGCAGAGCACGCACAAATAAATATGGAACTTGGTGAAAAATATTGGCAGAATGCGCGCTTTAAGTATGCATTGAAAGATAGTGTGATTACATTGAAAGAAACGGGCGAAATTGTGCAGTTAAGAAAAACACCTGAAAATATTCTTGAATGGGTTAAATCTCAGTTAATATTGTTAACTAATCGTAAAATTACAATTGATAAATGGACACAGGAATGTTTAGAGTATGGAAAAAGAGCTTCGGAAGCACAACTAGAAACTAAAGCTGCAGAATCCCGCGGAGATGTTTCAGAAGCAAGAAAGGCTGCGGATCGTGCTAAGGCCGCAGAACGTAAGGTAAAGGAAGCAGCCAGTCAGGTTGAAGAGGCTGTTGCAGGACAAAAAGGTTTATCAGAAGAAATTATTGGTAAAGTTGACGCAGAACTTGCGAAACAGGAAGATACTTCGTCAATTCCTGAATCTTCAAATATTGAAGATGAAAATGAAAATTTAACCGAAGAAAATATCGCGGAAAATATTGATGAACATGATGATTATGAAGCTCTAACCGATGAAGACGAAGAAGAGTGGACACCTCCATCACCACAAGAAAATATCGAAGAAAATGTTGCGCCGAACGAAGAACCAACGCTTATAAGAGAAGGTACAGCCGAAGAAGATACGCAAGAAGATACACAACATGAATTACAAACAATAACCAATGATGACGAAGAGCAATGGGAAGCTCCATTACCAGAAGAAAGGGATGAGGTACATGAAGAAGCAATAGAAGATTCTGAAGAAGATGATACAAGAGAAGAGCCTCCGCAGGAATCACAAACAATAAGCGATGAGGACGAAGAGCAATGGACACCTCCATTACCAGAAGAAAAAAATATTGAAGAAAATATTGAGGCAAACGAAGAACCAACGATTATAGAAGAAGAAAAAGATGAAGAAAACACACAAGAAGAGACTCTGCAGGAATCTCAAACAATTACGATAATGAAGAGCAATGGACACCTCCATTGGCAGAAGAAGACCCTGTAAGTATTCCCCCATCAACCGCAAATTTACGTGAAAATATTGTTCAGCCTAAAGTAGATGAAATAATTCATACAGAGGAGCGGCCTTCTCTTCCACGTCCTGAAATGTTAATTGGAGAGCCTCCTCACCATCCCTCCTCATGGAAAAGCTTCTTTGGACTTGGCGGTATGTCAAGCGAAGATAAAACGAAACAAAATGAGCTTTCAGGCCAAAAGAAAAAAGAACCTCACAAAGGAAAGTTAACAATAAGAGTTGATGATTCGGATCCTAATGTAAAGAAAATGCATTTTGCTAAATATGGCTATCCTCCTGAATATCTAAAAATGCTTCTTAGCTTTTCCAATATACAACTAGCCGATCCAAAATATCAATGGGTTTCAGTACACTTTGACAAATTGCATAAGAGGTTCCATGTCTTCTTACAAGGAAACGTACAATATATTCAATTAAGTCGTCAATTAGCTTATACTCTTGGTTTTGATTCTGAGAAAGTTCATAGTGGACAAGTGGCAAAGTATATGCCTGATATATCTGGAGGTGTTCGACAATTTTTGGTTTATGCTCCAAGGCTCGTTGAAAATAGTATAATTGGAAACGTAACTGCTCCCCTATTACGTGTTGTGAATCTAACTGGTAAGCCGGGTGATAGTATTTCCGAAGTATATATGACCGAGCATCAACATCGTATATTAGGTAAACGTCATCCAGACATTACTATTGAAATTCGCACCTTAACTGGAAAACTCGTAAAATTCCATTGGGGAACCTGTATACTAACACTACACTTTCAACGCTCTTTATTTTAAAAATGACACATGTACCAATAGATTTAGATAAAATAGACTGGGAACCTTTCTTAGCCTCCCAAGACGGAGGTTCAAGATTAATAGAAGGAAGTCGTTATTTTCAAGGAACGAATTATCAAAGAGGATTTGGTTTATTAGGATCTGTAGGGCGTTTTCTAATGCCAATAGTTAAAAATTTAGCTACTAGTGCAGGACAAGAGGCAGTTAATGTTGGAAAAAATATCCTTGAAGATGTTTCGCAAGGTCGATCAGTTAGTGATGCCTTGAAGCAGCATGGAAGCGAAGGGCTTCAAAAAGTAGGAAAAAATCTCCAACAATGTGGAAAAGGCAAAAGAAAACGCAAACAAAATATTATTATCGGAAATTTAGGGAACAAAGGCCGCCGCCATAGGGATCAACTTAGTTTATAAAATTTCTGAGTATATAAGTATATGTTAAATACTAATTTACTTTAAGTAAAAAATGACAACATTAAAGAAAATTGATAAAGATAGTTCAGAAGGTGTAGACAACCGTTTATCCTTCTTTTCTATTCCCTCTACAAATGTGGGTATTATTCGTTCGGCATATAAAGAATTACTGCCTCTTAATGCTTTAAATCAATCTGCGGGCCCCTTTATTTTTCGGTATTTTGGTGACTCGCTATATCTTGATTTGAGCAAAACTTATTTTAGTCTGGTTTTATCCTTAGAAAGAAAACATGCAACTAGCGATGAATGGGTTCCTATCACAGACGGTGAAGCTGCCGATTTGAAAGGCGATAAATTTACAGGAGTTGCTCAATATCTAGGTCTTACATGGATTCGTCGTCTAACTCTATCAATTAATGGTGTTCAGTGCTATGATTCAGGTATTCACTATGAATATAGATTTATACTTCTACACGAGCTTGGAGCAAGCCGAGAGGTGAGCAAAGGACTATATGAAGCTTCACTTTATTATAAGGATGCCGTCGACAAGGATGCATTTGAAGGTAGTGGCTTTAAGTCACGGGCTTCTCGTTTTGCTAATGGCCAAACATGTAGATTATTTTCCCACTTAGATTATGATATGGCACGTCAGAATCAGCTTCTAATTCCGAATAGTGACGTGATCTGGACCCTTTATAGAAATTCTGATGAATTTCTTATTCATACCCCTAAGTATCGCTTAGCTACAGGCGGAGAACTGATAAGTAATACAAACTCTTATCGTCTGCGTCTTCATGATATGAGAATTTATGTTAAACAAGTCGATTTAAGTATGTCTCTAAATAATGCTATTTTTAGACATTTAGAGCAGTCTCCAGCAAAGTACGCTTATAGAAAAATAGAAATTCGGAGTGTATTTCTTGGAAAAGGGCGTCAAGAAATTACACATCCCGCATTCACTAGTACATGTCCTCGCCGTTTAATAATATGCTTTGTAGGTTCTCCTGCATTCACTGGAAATACTGCATTATCCCCATTTACATTTGAACACGCTAATTTGCGATCAGTTTCTGCAGAATTTGGAGGATTCCAATTTCCTGCGGTGCCATATGACCTTGATTTTGCTAAAGGTAATTTTGTTCGCGCTTATGTTGACACTTATGTTGGTATGGATCTAGATAATTGGCCAAATTCTGATCAAAGAACTATCGATATCAATATGAAAGAATATTCAAAATCCTCCTGCTTCTTTGTTATACCGATGACTTCAACCCTTGAAGATACAAATGGGCTAGAATTAATAAGACAAGGTACAACAACCGTGCGGTGTCTTTTTAATCAACCCGTCAAAGACTCGGGTTATGAAATGATAATTATGGGAGAGTTTGATGCAATCATGTCCATAAATGCAGATCGCGTCTTAAGTACGGATGGATCAGTTTAGATCATGAATTCTCTCCAAATTCAAACTATTTTACAACGGTACAAGCCTCTAAATAATAAATTTATTGGCGTGTTTTCTTCGAATAATATTCCTGATATTGGAACTCAAAAGCCTTTTTGTTTTGTTGCGAATACGATGCGTAAAGGCACAGTTGGTGAACACTGGATTGCATGTTATTCAGATACTCCAAATACATTGGAATATTTTGACTCCTTTGCCGAAGAACCAAATTGTGACATGAGAAAGTCAATGCTTGCCAATTTTTCCTTAGTGAAACAAAATAAATTTTCATTACAATCTCCCTTGTCAGATACTTGTGGTCATTATTGTATTTGCTTCCTCATCCTAATTTCGAAACAGGGTAATAATTTTTCATCTGTTCTTCAAAAGTTGCACTCAATACCTTCAGAGGGACGCGATGCTAATTTACGAAATATTATAAAGAAACTATCATTAGGAATAAGTATATAAGATAATTATTCAGTGTTTATGCAATAAAAATGCTGCAATCATTATTTTTAATTTTCTTCCTTTGTGTGATTTACGCTTATAAGCAAAACGATAGTAATATTCTTTATCCTCTTCATGGACCAATCCCTCCAAATGTAAATGCATGTTTTATTATTGATGAAGCTCATGCGCTTTCAATCGGTCCTTCAGTAAATCCTAATAAAGATATGTTTTTGTTAATCGCTTATGTCCTCGATTTGTTACTAATTTTTGTTTTGGCTGTAGTGTTTAAAGCACATGTAAATTTGCGAAGAAATGGAAACGGAGAACTCCCAGGAATTAGGCTTGCGAGAGGGCCTCTTGGTATATAAGTCAAGGAAATAAGCTTATATAGATAACTTTTACCAGGGAATATGAACATGCGTACTAGTGCTAATATGTCAGAATTTAGAGAACCTGTTAAATTTTCATCAAAATCGCCTCCTCCTCATGTGCGCGTCAAAACTGGTTCGTTACTTCAATTACTTTGTAAATTTAATGGAGGATGTGCACCAGAATCACTTCACAGGGAAATGCGTAAAAAATACAACGAAAATATTCAATTCCTTCAATCACTTACTACTATGACAAATGAAGATGTTGCCATGAATGGAATTGGTCAAAAAACATTTTCTGACAATACTATGAAGCCGGGAAAGAAGGCTATAGTAACAAATCATTTAAGACATATTCAGTTCGAAATATATCCAAGTAAATTGACTAAGATGGGCGCGGATCGTCTTTTTGCATTACGAGGATACTTACGTGTGACAATCAGGCAATATTTCTATGTTCGACATCACATAGACATTGTTTATCCACAGCTACCCCTTGTTTGTGTTGTCGGAGGACGACAGCATCAATATTTTTATCCTCTGGAATGTTTGGACTTTGTTGAAGTTGAAGAACAAAAATGAATAAAAATTTATGAAAACTATATAAATGATCATTCACATTTTTTGCGTAATATGAAAAATGCTTTTTATATTAATTTTTGTTGCAATAGTAGAAATAGTTTATTGTGAAGATAAAATAATAAAAAACGAAGAGAACAAAATATCTTTTTTTCGAAGAACTCCCAAACCACAAAATTTTGAGCATGCTTTACGCCCTGACTTAACTTCTCATTCAAATTTTACAACCTTAAAACCGAGTGGAATGTTTGGTTTGAATACGATGAGAACGAAAAGGAGTGGAAACAAGTATACAAACCTACCTTTTCAGTAGTGTATTATAAACCAAGTATGTTCGATACCGCATGGGTATTCGTAAAAGAAACTTGCTATGACATTGCTGTAGCTACTAAATCCCTTGTTATCGGGGTAACGAAGCTAACATTATACTTTGGACGTAGATTAATACCGATTAACTTGTAAAAACGTTAGCAATTAATAAGCACTTTTTTATCTTTAATTTATTTTTTCCGTAAAGAATATTTTTACTACATATAATTCTTTTCTTTAAAACTTATTAAACTTCGTGCTCTTTTAATTGGCTTAGAATTAAGTTTATATTACCTACATATATTAAAATTTCAACAATCTTATAAATACGTTCTTACATCTTTGTAAATGTGCCCACCCGTCCGATCTGGCAAGTTACGCAACGATTATTAATTTTTAATTTCCCCCCTAAACCTATTGAAAAATAATTGTAAAGAAAGGTTTACTTTTTAAAACCCCTTAAACCTATTGAAAAATAATTGTAAAGAATTTTTGTGACGGTTTTATGTCGAAAATTTTGATAAAAAATTTTTGGCATAAAAGTGGTACATATACTACTATTGATTAATTTATTTTTCAATTTTTACAAGTTTCCGACTTTTTTATTACAAAACTATGTTAAAAATTCAACAAATTATGTCTAAGGTTTATCAAAACAACATGAAGTTGAGAATTCTGGATTCAAAATACTTCCAGAATTTATAATAAATTTTGATCCCGGACATTTCGGTATTTATCCTATTTACCTTATTTATTTACCTTATTTATCCTATTTACCTTATTTAATTCAATCCTAAAGATTCCCGATCTATAAATATGTAATATTCGATAAATATTGTGTCGGAAGCCACTCTTTTTTATGATTTAGTGGATAACCGGCCGTGTTAATCTACTAAAGTATTAACTAAAGTACTACTAAAGTGTTACTAAGTACTAAGTTAATAAGTTACTAAGTACTACTAAGTACTAAAATACTACTTTAGTGTTAATGGGAAAAATATAAGGGTTAGACTGAAATGTTTGACTTAAATCCATTTAATTTAGCTAAGCTTGAAGAAAATGAGAAAAAACAACAATATGAATATCAGACAGACCATGAATTCCCTCCTTATCAAGGTAATATTTTAATTATTATTGAAATAACCATTGTAGAATTTCAAGGTTTTATTTTCTAAAATTAAGCAAATAACTCTTTTTCTAAGCAAATAGCTAAGAATCTTAAAAATACAAAAATTGGCTAAAGAAAGTTGACCATGATTTATACTGAGTCTTGAGTATTGACTCAAGACATTTTTTGGGGTTTTCAATTTTGGTCTTGGGGATGAAGTAATTTGATCTTAACTTTTTCAGGCTTTACAAAAAGTAAACAGCTTTTCTAAAATTAAAAATTATAAGATTTGTAAAACTAGTAAATTTTCACACCTTATCTAAGAAGGTTTCGGAATCTGGCAACAAGGAATGGATACTCAACATCATCAGTATTCTCAGTATCCTCAAACTTTTGGTATTTAAATATTCAATTTTAAATATAAAAAATTATAGGAACTTCATATCAACATCAATTTTACGGGCAGCCAGGTTTTTAATTTAATATTAAATACTAATGTAATTACCCTTACCCAAGACAGTATTACCTCTGACAGCAAAAATTCACAAAAAAAATGTTTTTATTAATTTCAATAAACCATGAAATAATTAAATTGTAGCGAAGGCTTTATCAGAAGACTATGAGCCTCATTTCCACAATTTTAATTTTAGAAGGGTAAGGGAGAATCCGTGAATTATCCCAAATTTGCTACACCGACTCCGTGAAAATTCGGACGTACCTACGTGTAATCTATTCATATTATTGGCTTTATTGTCCATTATATTGCAATTAATTAACAATCTAATAAAAATTTTTATTTAAATAAATCAAAAGGAACTGGAACACTGCAACCAAATCCGGAACATCAATATGGACAGCATGTAATACAATATCCATATTATCAAACCAATACTAATTATGGTAATTAAACAACTAATTTTATTATTTAACATAATGCAGGAACAATATATTCCCATCACTTTGCTTATGGAATGCCACAACAAACCCCAGATGAACGTAATTGAATTTAAAATTTTAGTTTAATTAAATTGAAAATAATATTCAGAATTTGAAAAGGATACCGAGGCGGCAAGAATTGCGTCTTTGCGAGGGCGACATCGTGGAGGAATAAATATTAATGGTATCTTTTCAATAATATTTTTTATAATTCAAATAATTAAAGAGAGAGGTTCTACTCGGCCTGAAACAACCAAACCTGATGAAGGGCCAAGTTCCAAAGGTAAGGGGAAACAAATAGGTTTTGATTTAAATGAATATCCCGATTCTGATGAATGAACAAATTTGAGAGAAAAAGAAGAAAGAAGGATGTGATTTGGATTTATTTATTCAACATGACATGCATTTTTAGATTTTAGTTAAAAATTTATTTTCTTTTAACAATATGATAGCAAAGTATCATCCATTATTTTTCCTATTTTACATAAAAATTAAAAAAAATTTTTTTATAATTCTAAATAAATTATACATTTCAAGATAAACACCATGACCACCGGGGTTTGAAAACCGGCTATACTTGACTTGACAACTTTGACCAAAACCGTCCGGTTTTTCGTGTTTAAAAATACACCCTTAATGACAGAAATATTTTGAAATTTTTCGAACATTTGAATTTCTAAAGTACATTTCGCCAAAATATTTTCTTAATTTCGTTTACAATAAATATAGCTTTCTGTAGGTTTCCCAAAAAACTTGGGTAATTAAGTTGATGGGTTTAGTACGATATTTTTGTCTACGGGTTGAGTTCGAATCAAAGGTGGAAAAAGACTTTTTTATTTTAAAAAATAAATTTTAATTTTACATTTTTAACACGAAATTTAATTTTTATACCATCAAAAATGCAAAACTTGTATGAAACTATACGAGGAATTTTTTAATAAATGAGAATGCTTATATAAAAGCATAATATTGAATAAATAAAAGTCTGATGTCTAGAAAGTTTAATTCTCAAAAATAAGAAATTTTAACATGAAAATCAGTTTTTGTGAGAAAACCAATAGAAAGAATAAAAAATATTTAGTGTTCATCTGGATATCAGGGACTTGCCAAAATATATTAAAACATGTGAATGAAAAATGTTAAAGTTAAGTCCAAGTAAGCGTGACTTCAATGAATTCCAAAAAGGAAAAAGCACCCATTTGTTACATAAAAAGAGCTAATTTTCCGAACCCTTTATAAAAAGGAAATATCCTTTCTATGATATAATAAAAAATTCTCTAAAAAGCAAAAATTTAAAGATTAAATTTTCAATGAAAATAAATTTGTTTTTATCTTTGAATAATTTTAAAAATCATTTCCTCAGAACTAAAGCCATGAAATTTTTCAGTTACTTCCTCAGCTTTTTTAATAAACATCCTATAAAAATATAATATTATAATAAATAAGGTTAATATATAAAATATTACAAATCTATTCTTAATGAAATCGTGGATCTTTTTGCTTTCCTTTGCCTTTTGGATCATTTGAAGATTGTTCTTGTCCTTGATGTTGAGGAGGTTCTTAATTATACAAATTAAGAAAAATTTAATTAAATAATTAAAATGCCTCGAATTATTGGGCCTTGATGTTGAAAATGAGGTTGAATATTTTGAGTGGACTCAAACTTTGCTTGTTCCAATTGTCTTTGATATTCTTTATTTTATATTAACAGATAATTTAAATATCGAAAAGTTTTATTACCTTCTTCAGATAAAGCATATTGAGAATGATAGCCGAAGTGATGGTCAAAAGGATATCCATGTTGATCAATTTCAAAATTTTGGTAACAATGGGCTTGTCCTTAAATTTTATTTTAATAATAAATAAATAAATAAATAAATTACCGTGATAAGAAGGAAGACTGTCGGGCAATGGTGGTAAATCATATTGTTGTTGATTTTGATTTTCTTAAAGTTTAGTTTATTAAAACGATTTAAAACTCTCAAACTAATATTTAATTTTTACAATTATTAATTTCAAATTTATTTTTGGATTTTACTGATTGAGGTCACACGATTCGCATGTTTTTTATATCAAAATTTTATATATATTTTCTTAGAATGATTATTTCAAATTACTCTACTAATTAATGTTTTTGTCGGTTAACCAAAAACTTCGGATCAGTCTCAATTAACAGAATTCTATTATAAATAGATATCATACCCGTTATATTATAACGGATATGACGTTGTGAGCCCAGAAAAGCGACCGTTGACTCCCCGCGAATTACTATACTTGTGCAGGCCCAAAGTATCTGTAAACCAATCGATAGGATTTGATCTACATATGTTCAATTCAATTGTGATTGGAGTGAAAATAACTTTAAATTAAAATCACTTTGTATTTGTCTTTGCTGTCCTTGAAAATATTCTTCTGTTGATTGATAAGTTGGTTCATGTTGTAAATGATCATCCCAAACTAAGTTTTTTTAAGAATTAGATATTGTGTGCTAAGTATTTGATATGCTTAAATTCAAAGCCCCGATCCGGGCTTATTTCGAAGGACTTACAAATCAACCTGCGTACTTCCGAAACTGAAATACCTACTTATTTGTAGGTATGAATTTACAAATGGACCTTTTGCTAAAACATTAAATTTTACATTTAAATTTTAAAAATTTTGATCTGTGGAGCTAATCTATACTCAATTAAATGATAATATTATGATGATAATTATTATTATCCTAACCCCCTTTTTCAGGGAGTTAGTCGGCGTTGGGCCCCAAGAGTGGTAACCCACCCTTGGGGCGCGCCGATCCACCACTTAAAAGGAAAGCTTTCTTTTTAAACTTTATTCAACAAATATATTTAATAGAATATAAGGGAGAAGGAACCGGCCAACTTTTGGTCGGTGTTGAGATTGGCGAATGAACTTATTTGGCCAGTTCTTTCGCCTTTTATGGGGCATTAAAAATGGGCGTTAAATAATTTTTCTTAACTATGACATTCTATACGCGGGGGGTGGGGGATACAACAGAAGAAGCGGATATGGCAAGAAAATTGTGTGAAATATTATCTTTATTTTTTTTATCTTTCTGTTTCAATAATCCTCTCAATCTCTTCGCTTCCATTTTTTGCCATCATATTTAATCGCGCCAAAACGTCGCTTCAGTTTAACAAATTCCCCTGCCTCGGATATTTATTTATGTCGACGGCAAATTTTAAAATTGGATCAGTAATAGTAAAGGGAGGTAAGAAGATTTTAGTGAAAATCAAAAAAAATATATAGCAACAGGGCGTTCATCCAAGGAAATGTCACAGGTCTGTGTTAAAGGCCAAAATCCGCTTTTCTTCCTCTCCTGGGGGGTGGGGGCAACATCGAAATAAGAATAGCGATAAAATTGAGTTTTAGAACCAACACCAAGTATTTTTTTTAATTCCTCAATAGTCATCAAATCTTGTTTGATCTGTGGGCCAGTATTGATCACCTTGGTCATCGAAACAACAATCATTGCCAAATTGATCTTGATACTCTTCTTCTCCCCAATACTCATTACTTTCATTTGGCAACCAATGGCATTCCTCGCCGTCATAATATTGGGCATGGTCATTATAATATTCATCTCCATTATTATAATATGGGCCAAAATTCGGGTCATTCCATTCCTCACCCCATTCTTCCGGATCTGCATTTATCTCACCTACTTCATTAACTTCCGCAAGCGCCGCCTTGACCTCTATTTCCTCCATTCTTCTTAAGGTATCCGCTTTAATTGTTAAATTTAACTCTTCCACTCTTCTCGCTTGCGACACAGCTTCTGCCAATGAAGAGGGCGCTTTCATAAAGATGATTTTCTCCCTAATTTCCGGCAACAGTCCATATTTAAATTTTTCCAAGCAGGTTTCCTCTCTAAATCTTTTGGCCATTTTTTCGTTCTCGATTTTCAAATTCTTCTTTTGATCATCATTTAATGGAGCGCTGAAATGTTCAGTTCAAATGACGCATCTGGATAAGCTCGTTCCACCAGATTTTTCAAATCATTGGAAAATTCTTCCAGTGATTCTCCAAATTCCTGCCTTCTTTCAGCCAGCTTCACGAGAGCTGTCTCTTTACTTGACATCTTTCTCAATCTGCTGGCTAAGCCTTCAATTAAAACCTTCCAAGAATTCTTCTCCCCATCAGGCATTCCTTCATATATCGCCAAAGCTGAGCCAGTTAAATAGAGCGGCAAAATTTGCGCACATCTTGCCGGCATCCATCCGTGGGCAGTAGCTACACGGTTAAAAGTCCTCAGATAGGAAACAAAATCTTCTGATCCATCATAGGATTTAGGATATGGAAGTCCTAAAACATTTCCTCCGCTGGTATCATCCACATTTTTCATTTTCATCCGAAGTTCTGGGTTCTTCTCATCCTTCATTGCGAGTTTTCTAATCTCAAACCAGCCCTCAGATTTCTATTTTAATTTTATTTATTTATTTCCCAAATTTACCTAACACTAAAATTTTTATTCTTTCTTTATTCTCTTCTCTTTTTATTTATATAGCGCTTTTTGCCCTTTTTAATGGGATTTAGTAGATAACCGGCCGGATTAGTCCACTAAACTGTTAGGCAGGGATTCGGGATTCTTTTTTTTAATCAACCAAAATTTTTTCCTTTTAATTATTTTACGTGCACGTTTTAAATTCAATTCCGAGGCACTGTTTAAAATCTAGAGGCTCGTCTAAAAGAATTTGAGTTCAGAACTTTGAATTATAGGTCCACGATTAAGCGGCTTCCTTTCACAAAATCCAAATCTTTCCTTCTATTCAATGGTCTTCGAAAATTCTCTTTTTCCAACCTCAGCTTCAGCAACAACCGCAAACTTCAGAATGCTTTTATCCAAAAATCGTCAGATGAAAATAAAGATCAGCCAAATCAAAATCAACTAGTTCCCTTTCAGAAAATCAAATCGAGATAAACCAAAAACTGCCAAAGTTCAGCTAAATCAAATCAAAATCAACTGGTTCCCCTTCAGAAAATCCAATCGAGATCAGCCGAAAAAACAGCCAAAAATCTGCCAAATCAGATAAAATCAGCTGCCTCCCCTCTTGAATATCCAAGCCAAAGATACGCCAACTAATCCGCCAAAAAAGCAAATCTGGATCGGCCTCCGCCAAAAAAGGAAAATCTGGATCAGCCAAATCAAATCAATCAGCCCGAATTAGATCAGCCAAGTCACAACTCAGTCAAACCAGAGCAGCCAATTCGAAGCCAGTCAAACCGGATCAACCAGGACAGCTAACTCAAAGCCAGTCAAACTAGATCAGCCAAAAAAGATCAGCCGAATCAAAGTTTTAAACGCCAGTAATTAAAACTTTGATTGACTATTGCTTCTCAAAGCTTGCTCAATTTGACTTCCCTCAGCTTATTTTTCTTCCAAGTTATTCTGGCTCTTCTAGTGTAGACAGCTCCTTATTTGAGGCTCTTCTTTAGTTGGTCTGCTAGTGTAGACTGCTCCGGCTCTTCTTTGAAAAATGATCCAAATCGTTGACCAATTTGTTCATCTTTATAGGAATTTTTCTTTTCATTTGAGCGCATGATCACGCCCAAATAAAAGATTGACTCGCCAAAAAAACCACAATTTGGCGAACTTGAAGTTGTAATAATTTTAGGCGTTTTCCCTTTTTTCCTTCATATTTGCCCATTTCCGGCCACAGGATCACAAGAAATTGAAGAAGAAAAAATTAGTTTAATAACCAAAAAAGAATTTTTAGTTTAATAAACAAAATTTTTTCTTCGCCGAATTAATTTGATTGATGACAAGAAGGAATAGATTTTAAACAAAATATTTTTGGAGTATTTTTAGAAAATATTTTTTTTAAATAAAGGTGGGGGAAGGAATAAGATAATTTTTTCATTGGGTGGAGATAAAGAAAATTTTGGGAGCACCATATTATTATCCTAACCCCCTTTTTCAGGGAGTTAGTCGGCGTTGGGCCCCAAGAGTGGTAACCCACCCTTGGGGCGCGCCGATCCACCACTTAAAAGGAAAGCTTTCTTTTTAAACTTTATTCAACAAATATATTTAATAGAATATAAGGGAGAAGGAACCGGCCAACTTTTGGTCGGTGTTGAGATTGGCGAATGAACTTATTTGGCCAGTTCTTTCGCCTTTTATGGGGCATTAAAAATGGGCGTTAAATAATTTTTCTTAACTATGACAATAATATAAAATATATTTTTTTGTATTAACTAAGACTATCAGCCCATATTTGAGAGCTGACAATATGGTATTTCTTATTTCTATCTATAGACGATTCAAATATTCACTTAAGATTGAATAATTTATATATTAAAATAATTTTACATTGCTCAAAAGATATTCCATGATCATGTTGAAATGCTGCAAATATATTATTAAATATACTGTTAACAAACAAAATATAAATTTTAATTGCTTTTAGAAATAAACTGTGTTTCATATATGATTATTTATGTGCTTAATACACCTAAGTTTTAGATCAGGGGGACATTTTGTGGTTAAGGTGAATATGATTTTTTCAGTAATTTATAAGTATTAATATTCTTATAATTCAAATTATTTCATTTGATCCCAATAGTCACAATTACAATATTATTTTACTTCCTAATCGAGTTTTAAATTTACTGTTAATCATTATTTCTAACACTACAAGATTCTATGCAACCAGGGCTCGAATTTAATATAAATTTATAAATATTAGCCGCCCAAATTCCCAACAAATATCTAACCGAATTGTTGTTTTCAAAATGTACTTTTCTCAAATGTACTTTCAAATTAAGCTTTGATTTAAATATTTCCTCGATAAAATGTCTATTATCTATATTCTTATAAATGATAATATATATTTTTTCGTATTAATTATGATTATCAGCTCATATTTGAGAGCTGAAAATATGATATTGCCTATTCTTTATAATCTATAGAAGATTCAAAAATCCAATCAAGAATTAATAATTTATATATTAAAAATAATTTTACATTGCTCAAAAGATATTCCAAGATCATGTTGAAATTCTGAAAAATCTTTATTAAATTTTTATTTCTTTTAAAAATGAATTAAGTTTTATAAAAGTTGATTCAAGTTTTTAGGACACATAAGCATCAAAGTATGTCAATAAAATTAAATGTTTAACTTAATATGCCAATTGGAAGGTCAAAACTTTTTACCTGTGTTAGACCCTGATCCTTGACCTTGAGCAACTTCTGTGTCATTGGTCATTGTTCCAAGTCGATTAGAACCAGGCTCTTTAATTATTTAAATAAACAAAAGATTTATATTATGAGTACCGCGAATATTTAATCCTCCTAGATTTCGTCCTCCCATTGATGCGGCTAATGCTGCCTCCAAATCTTTGCGAAATTATTAATTTAATTTTTAATTTACCTTTTGGAATTATATAAAAATAAGTTAATTTAAATACCATAGTCTGGATTTTGGTGTTGAGTATGAGGAATTCCTGTATTATTGGTAATTTTTTAAATTAATTATTAAATACCATAGCGTGTATCATAAGATGGAGGGTGTGCCCAAAAGGGCATAAGCCCTACACTATTTTCCCATTCCTCTCGCATTGTTATATTTACGTACTATTTTTATTTACCGCCCACAATTTATTTTGTTTAACCACGCCTACTTTTGGCTGTCAAGTTAGCGCTCGGCTGTCCCTAAAATCACTTCTTTCAATCTTCTTTCAATTTCCAACTTCTCTCAAAATCTTATAATTTTCTAATTCCTTTAAACCCAATCAATTAAACCAACTTTTCTCCCTTCAACTGGGAGCAGGAGAGCGGAGCACTAACTTAAATTATTTGTTCGCATTTTCACCACATATTTTAATCACCAATTTATTCACACCGCGGATCCCGAGCTGTTATCGGACCGCTAAATTTATTTGTTAATTAAATAAATCTTTTCTTCTTTGGTGTGTGTATTTTTGGGGATTTTGGGTAGGCTGTCGTCGTCATCATCGCTTATAAGTTTAAGAGAACTTTTGAGTTCTCTGTCCTCCCTTTATAAGCGTCCGTCCCTCCCATAGCCGGAGGCCGTACAAATTGTGTGTCCACCCGAAAGGGCTTTTGGGCACATATAAAAATTGGAGCCCCGTACGGGTCCGCAGTCCAATCGCACTGCCCCCGTTTCTTCAGGCAATTGTGCCAATCAACACGTCTGCCTTTTTAGGCTAAATTTTGTGTTCTCATCCTGAACACGCGGTTTTGGCCACCAGAGCCAACCGTTATCTGCTCATCAGCCAGCAGCACACGAATACTTACTCTTGGAGAGTAAGTCAACATTTATCTTCTCACAAGTCAGCAGTTCACGAGTTCATCATCTATTACTCCTGGAGAGTAATCCTTAAGTCGGAAACTATCCGATTCACAGCCTTACCCCACAAGCCCGCACAACAAAGTGCGCAAAGTCGTGATCCCTCAAGCGGACCGACATACATTCACGCTCCTTGAAGGACGCAGTTTTTTCCGCGAACAAACCCGCTCATCCCCTTTTCTACAATTTCAATCTTTGCTCTTTGCTAGCAATTTTTTTGTGCTTATTTTGCACATTTTTCTTGAAAGAAGTCATTCCTTTGTTTACCAAAACTTAGGTCTTAACACATTTCATCAGTTGTGCACATTTTTGCACAATTTTACACGAAAAACAAGAAAGGAATTTATTTGGCCAAATCATCGGCCAATCAACAAGTTTACAAGTTGGTGCATTTTTGCACATTTTTTGAGAAGAAAAGGGACACGAAAGCCTTTTCTTTTGTTTGGCCATAACTTTGGCCATTCACACGATTGGCGCATTTTAGAGCGCGGCAACACGAGTTTAAAGAACACTGACTTTTCGCTCTGTGAGCAAGTCATTTCTTTTGTTTTGGCCAACCCGTCGGCCAATTACACGGTTAAGTCAGAGCGACTGACTTTACATTTTTAGTGTTTATTTACATTTTTCACACATCTGCGTTTATTTTTCTCTTTTGAGAAGAGAACTTTGTGCTGCCACTTACCAGTCGCGGTAAACATCAATTTAGCACAAAATATACCAAAAGTGCTCTCTTCTCATATTTTCATCAATTTTCTGACTTTGATAGTCAGTCTTCAGCGAGTTTATTTTTTTAGCTTAAAGGCACAAGTTCCTTAAGCTTTTGCGTTTTTGGACTAAATTAGCTAGTCCAACGCTTTTAAGCAGATTATTATAATCGCTTATCACAATGCCATCTTCAGGACATATTCGAAGGAAAATTGGGCTAGCTCTGAGAGCCCTCAAGGATCATATTATCGCGGCAACCACCCTTTTGGGTAATGAACAAGAAGCACAAAACCCGGCACGCCTCCGGGCTGAAAGACATCAGTTGATTCGCACACTTGAGCGAATAGAAACTCTCGATCACGAGTGGACAGGATTTATTGATCTCCTGGATGGAGGAGATTTGGAAGCTGAGGAGCAGCTGTACAATACGTTTCCTCCTAATGTACAGGAAGGACAAGTGTGGGTCCATTTCATGGACTTCGCAGAACAGGCCCGAGGAATTATAGGCGAGTTAGACTTCCTCCTTTTGGAAATGGAGGAAAGAATTACAGAGGCTAGTGAGCGTAGTGAACGAACACGAGAGTCACAACGCATTCAAAGTCGAACTCAAGAAGAACAAAGCATTGGAGAAAACAAGGTCAAGGACACTCCTTTATTACCAGACACACGTTTACCAGAGCTCAAAATGGAGCCATTCAATGGAGATCCGAAGAAATGGCCAGCTTTCTGGCAATTATTTTCAATCAACATCGACCAACGCCAAATGGACAATGTTAGGAAAATGAGTTATTTACTCACCCTCCTCCAAGGTCCCGCTAAAGATTTAGTTGCGGGATTCATTTTATCCAACGAGAATTACACGAGAGCATTGGATTTGCTCAAATCACGATATGGCGATAATCGAGCCATCACTGAAGCACTAGAGTCGGAGCTCATGAATCTGAGCCCGCCAAATGAGTCCTGCCATTCAATTCGATCTTTCGTAGATTCGATTGAACGAATTTGCCGTCAGTTGGAAGCTTTCAATATTGTCGATCAATCTCCATTTATATCGACAGCCATCAAGTCCAAGTTGCCCCGCTCTATTGTCTCTAAACTAGTAGAGAAAGAGCGAGGGGCAGAATCTCGTTGGAATTGCGCTCAGCTCAGAAAAGAGCTTATCAACATTGTCGAAATCAAAGAAGAGGTTCAGCGATGTACAACCTCACAAGCGCCCAAAACACGAACTGAGACGACTGAGAACCACATTTCCTCTAGAAGAGGAAATTACCAAGCACGACAAGGAGCGCAAGAGCAATCTCGTACATTCATTGCTCCTGCTCACGTACACAAGAATAGACCATTTGTGAAGTTTGGACAGAGAGAATGCTCCCTATGTCATCAAGGAGCACACTTCCCAAGTAAATGTCCAAAATACCCGACGCCACAATCGCGTTTCAACCGGTTAAAGGAGCAGCACCGTTGTATAAGGTGTCTGCGCGAGGGCCACTCATTTAAGGAATGCCACCTTCCTATGTTATGCCGAATCTGTCAGGGCAAACATAGTTTTCTCGTCTGCACCACATCAACAACGAGGAACCATACACGACTTAACAAGACGAGCAAGAAGGGGACTGCGCCGAATAGGCAGTTTACCCAAATGACAACCACGATTGAGACTCCGTTGACTGGAGCTAATTTAACACAAGAGGATCCTCCCGGCTCGGAGAGTGATCCAACTAAGACAGTTGCAGCCATGGCATTTCCTCACTTGCGCAAAAAGTTATCAGCGTACCTAATGACACGAAAATTGGCAGTAGAATCGCCAGAAGACAAGAAAAGCAGAACACTTGCTTATGTGTTCTTTGACCCGGGCAGTCAGCTAAGTTACATCACCAAGGATCTAGTGGACAAAATTCGTCCACCTCAAATATCAATCGACGACGTCGAAGTACACGGATTTGGCGGAACAATGAGAGATCCAATCAGAATCCGCTCACCAACATATGCCGTCTCAATCAGAAGAGAGGACGGTGGTTGGGAAGAGCTCGAACTCAATTGGACCAAGGAGATAAGTACCCCTTTCGAGATGGTTCAATGGACGACAGAAATGCCCACTCAAGATTTAGATCACCCAGAAGTCCAGCAAGCACTCAAGATATCATCAGAAGTCCCAGGAATTATGCTGGGAACACGACACTTTTGGAAGTTTTTCAAGGAGAGAACTGAAGTCGCTCCAGGAATTTATGTCATTCAGACTGCCTTTGGTCCAGTAGTTGGAGGGGAGTCTGATATGAGTCCATATGGAGGACGACCTTCACACTCTATGATAGCGATCGGCAAGTCTAATATTGACCAAATGCCTCCTTCCAATATTATAGAAGAATTCTGGAATTTGGAGGGGATAGGGATTACAGAGGATCCCGGAGCTGACGATGACCAAATCGCTGTTAAACAGCTAGAGTCCTCGATTGCCCAAGATAACGAAGGGCGTTACACGGTAAGCTGGATTTGGCGAGAGCCAAAGATAACACCACCAAGCAACTACAGAATGGTTTATAGTCGACTTTGTTCAACTTACAGCTCGCTTGCACGATCAAAGGACCTTTTAGACAAATATCATCAAATCATTGTCGATTATCTTCAAAGAGGGATAATCGAGCCAGCACGAAAGAATCCAGTAGGACAAGAACATTATCTGGCTCACCATGCAGTTATTACTCATAAGGTGAGACCAGTATTCGACGCAAGTGCACATCCAAGGGGGCAACCTTCATTAAACGATTGCCTCCTCCGTGGTCCTGTGCTCCTACCAGAATTAGTAGGATTGCTCCTCAGATTTCGCCTACCAAAATTTGTGGCGATTGCTGACTTGGAGGCAGCTTTCCTTATGGTAGGCCTACACGAAGAAGACCGGGAAGTAGCCAAATTCCTTTGGCTGAAGGATCCGGATAAGCCACCATCTAACGACAATATACAAGTTTATCGTTTTGCGAGAGTTGCCTTTGGCGTTATTTGCTCCCCTTACCTTCTGGCGGGAGTAATACGTCACCATCTAGAGAAATACGGCACGACTACTGCTACTGAATTATCTAGTAGCCTTTATGTGGACAACCTTCATTTAGGAGCAAGTTCTCCAGAAGAATTAATCAGGAAATGCAATCAAGCCAAAATGATATTCTCGGAGGCGAAGATGAACTTGCGAGAATTTACCTCGAATTCACCAGAGACAATTTCTGCTATTCCTGACGAAGACCGACTAGACAAATCAGAGGTTAAGGTACTAGGAATGCAGTGGGATATACAAAATGACGAGCTCGGATTTCAATGGCCGAGTAGTCAAATCAGTCCCAATCCAACACGACGTACAGTATTAAGCACTTTAGCGGGCATCTACGATCCATTGGGACTATTGTGTCCAGCTGTTTTGCCCGCAAAGTTATTTTTTCAGCAATTATGGGATGACAAACACGACTGGGACACTCCACTTGCCTTGGAGGAAAAATCCTTTTGGGAGAGTTTCCTCCAGGGTTGGCAAGTTCAGGAGATTCGTCTGCCCAGAAAAGTCCTTAAATCACACGATAACATACAGATCCACGCGTTTGTTGACGCCTCTGCAAGCACATATGCTGTTGCGATTTTCTTGAGAGGAGAACTTAATAGCTCAGCCTCCTCTAACCTTATTTTTGCCAAAACCCGCCTTAAACCTAAGAAGGGTGGCAAAACACTCACAATACCACGAATGGAACTCATAGCTATACTTATTGGCGTAAGAGCATTGGCTTACGTTAATAAGGAGATAGGGAAACCAATTGACCAAGTTCATTTATGGAGCGACTCTCAAATAGCGCTCTCATGGGTCAAATCACCGCAAAATCAACCAACCTTCGTCCAGAGAAGGCTAAACGAAATTAAGAAGCACGAAGATATACACTTTCATTATGTAAGGACCGATGAAAATCCGGCAGATACAGCAACAAGAGGAGCCACTCCCACCGAGCTCCGTTCCGACCTAAGGTGGTGGAGAGGACCGGACTGGCTCATTCAGCCACAGGCTAATTGGCCTGAGGATATCACATTCCAATCATTCACGAACCACGACCTCAATAAATTTGAGGAATCTGAAGAAGATCCCTTTAATACACAAATATGCCTTGCGGCTACAGAGACCCCTCATGGAACTCATCAACTATTGAAACGTGTGAGTTCCTGGGGTAAAGCAAGGCGCGTTATGTTATACATCCTTCGGTTTATCAAAATAGTGCTCGGGAAGAAGAGAGCACAATCCATCAGATTGGATTCCATTTCTTTCAATGGAGTCCCCACGACACGAGACTACGAAATTTCTGAAGAATATTTAATAAGATGGGAACAGAAAGAGTGTGGCGAGGAACTCGGTAAATACCGCCACATAATCGACAATAATAAGATCATGCGTCTTCAAACTCGCCTGACGAATAGTCAGGGCCCCGAGGGTTTGATTCATCCAGTCCTACTCCCAAAACATTCAGATGTTGGGAAATCAATCATGAAAGACATCCACACACGGTTATGTCACGGAGGTGTAGATTGGACTCTTACAGAGTTCTTGAACAACTATTGGCAGCCAAGAGCTCGCCAAGCTATCCGCAAAGTTATATCAGAATGTATGGCTTGTAGGAGGATGAACTCCTACAAATATGCTTTACCAACAATGCCACCACTTCCAGCAGACCGAGTCCAGCAAAGATTGCCATTCCAGTCAATTGGAGTGGATTATGCTGGTCCGACACTCACTAAAGTCCAAGGCTCCCTCGTAAAGTGTTGGCTAGTCTTAATTACTTGCCTCACGACAGGAGCAGTTTATATTGAGCCTACATTGGATTTAACAGCCGCCTCGTTTCTCAATGTTTTTCGCCGTTTCATCAGTCGGCGTGGACGTCCAGATCGCGTACTTAGTGACAATGGACGTAATTTTGTTTTAGCAGAAAAAGCCTTGAGCGCCGCTCTCGTCTCCCACCTAGCAGAGAACAAAATCGAGTGGAAATTCATTCCAGCTCTTTCTCCTTGGGCAGGCGGAATTTATGAGAGGCTCATAGGCATGGCAAAAACATGTTTTAAAAGGACGATGGGAA
>CAVMJV010000320.1:0-63703 GCA_963681835.1 Meloidogyne enterolobii
CATTATTAGTTCACTAGTCTCAATTATTTTAACTTATAGCGTCGAATAACGATAAATAATCATAAAAAAGAGCTAGTATTTTCCTTAAATTGTGGTAATAATCATGTTTCTTAAATTTTCGAAAAAGTCATTATTAGTTCACTAGTCTCAATTATTTTAACTTATAGCGTCGAATAACGATAAATAATCATAAAAAAGAGCTAGTATTTTCCTTAAATTGTGGTAATAATCATGTTTCTTAAATTTTCGAAAAAGTCATTATTAGTTCACTAGTCTCAATTATTTTAACTTATAGCGTCGAATAACGATAAATAATCATAAAAAAGAGCTAGTATTTTCCTTAAATTGTGGTAATAATCATGTTTCTTAAATTTTCGAAAAAGTCATTATTAGTTCACTAGTCTCAATTATTTCTTATAGCGTCGAATAACGATAAATAATCATAAAAAAGAGCTAGTATTTTCCTTAAATTGTGGTAATAATCATGTTTCTTAAATTTTCGAAAAAGTCATTATTAGTTCACTAGTCTCAATTATTTCAACTTATAGCGTCGAATAACGATAAATAATCATAAAAAAGAGCTAGTATTTTCCTTAAATTGTGGTAATAATCATGTTTCTTAAATTTTCGAAAAAGTCATTATTAGTTCACTAGTCTCAATTATTTTAACTTATAGCGTCGAATAACGATAAATAATCATAAAAAAGAGCTAGTATTTTCCTTAAATTGTGGTAATAATCATGTTTCTTAAATTTTCGAAAAAGTCATTATTAGTTCACTAGTCTCAATTATTTTAACTTATAGCGTCGAATAACGATAAATAATCATAAAAAAGAGCTAGTATTTTCCTTAAATTGTGGTAATAATCATGTTTCTTAAATTTTCGAAAAAGTCATTATTAGTTCACTAGTCTCAATTATTTTAACTTATAGCGTCGAATAACGATAAATAATCATAAAAAAGAGCTAGTATTTTCCTTAAATTGTGGTAATAATCATGTTTCTTAAATTTTCGAAAAAGTCATTATTAGTTCACTAGTCTCAATTATTTTAACTTATAGCGTCGAATAACGATAAATAATCATAAAAAAGAGCTAGTATTTTCCTTAAATTGTGGTAATAATCATGTTTCTTAAATTTTCGAAAAAGTCATTATTAGTTCACTAGTCTCAATTATTTTAACTTATAGCGTCGAATAACGATAAATAATCATAAAAAAGAGCTAGTATTTTCCTTAAATTGTGGTAATAATCATGTTTCTTAAATTTTCGAAAAAGTCATTATTAGTTCACTAGTCTCAATTATTTTAACTTATAGCGTCGAATAACGATAAATAATCATAAAAAAGAGCTAGTATTTTCCTTAAATTGTGGTAATAATCATGTTTCTTAAATTTTCGAAAAAGTCATTATTAGTTCACTAGTCTCAATTATTTTAACTTATAGCGTCGAATAACGATAAATAATCATAAAAAAGAGCTAGTATTTTCCTTAAATTGTGGTAATAATCATGTTTCTTAAATTTTCGAAAAAGTCATTATTAGTTCACTAGTCTCAATTATTTTAACTTATAGCGTCGAATAACGATAAATAATCATAAAAAAGAGCTAGTATTTTCCTTAAATTGTGGTAATAATCATGTTTCTTAAATTTTCGAAAAAGTCATTATTAGTTCACTAGTCTCAATTATTTTAACTTATAGCGTCGAATAACGATAAATAATCATAAAAAAGAGCTAGTATTTTCCTTAAATTGTGGTAATAATCATGTTTCTTAAATTTTCGAAAAAGTCATTATTAGTTCACTAGTCTCAATTATTTTAACTTATAGCGTCGAATAACGATAAATAATCATAAAAAAGAGCTAGTATTTTCCTTAAATTGTGGTAATAATCATGTTTCTTAAATTTTCGAAAAAGTCATTATTAGTTCACTAGTCTCAATTATTTTAACTTATAGCGTCGAATAACGATAAATAATCATAAAAAAGAGCTAGTATTTTCCTTAAATTGTGGTAATAATCATGTTTCTTAAATTTTCGAAAAAGTCATTATTAGTTCACTAGTCTCAATTATTTTAACTTATAGCGTCGAATAACGATAAATAATCATAAAAAAGAGCTAGTATTTTCCTTAAATTGTGGTAATAATCATGTTTCTTAAATTTTCGAAAAAGTCATTATTAGTTCACTAGTCTCAATTATTTCAACTTATAGCGTCGAATAACGATAAATAATCATAAAAAAGAGCTAGTATTTTCCTTAAATTGTGGTAATAATCATGTTTCTTAAATTTTCGAAAAAGTCATTATTAGTTCACTAGTCTCAATTATTTTAACTTATAGCGTCGAATAACGATAAATAATCATAAAAAAGAGCTAGTATTTTCCTTAAATTGTGGTAATAATCATGTTTCTTAAATTTTCGAAAAAGTCATTATTAGTTCACTAGTCTCAATTATTTCAACTTATAGCGTCGAATAACGATAAATAATCATAAAAAAGAGCTAGTATTTTCCTTAAATTGTGGTAATAATCATGTTTCTTAAATTTCCGAAAAAGTCATTATTAGTTCACTAGTCTCAATTATTTCAACTTATAGCGTCGAATAACGATAAATAATCATAAAAAAGAGCTAGTATTTTCCTTAAATTGTGGTAATAATCATGTTTCTTAAATTTTCGAAAAAGTCATTATTAGTTCACTAGTCTCAATTATTTCAACTTATAGCGTCGAATAACGATAAATAATCATAAAAAAGAGCTAGTATTTTCCTTAAATTGTGGTAATAATCATGTTTCTTAAATTTTCGAAAAAGTCATTATTAGTTCACTAGTCTCAATTATTTTAACTTATAGCGTCGAATAACGATAAATAATCATAAAAAAGAGCTAGTATTTTCCTTAAATTGTGGTAATAATCATGTTTCTTAAATTTTCGAAAAAGTCATTATTAGTTCACTAGTCTCAATTATTTTAACTTATAGCGTCGAATAACAATAAATAATCATAAAAAAGAGCTAGTATTTTCCTTAAATTGTGGTAATAATCATGTTTCTTAAATTTCCGAAAAAGTCATTATTAGTTCACTAGTCTCAATTATTTTAACTTATAGCGTCGAATAACAATAAATAATCATAAAAAAGAGCTAGTATTTTCCTTAAATTGTGGTAATAATCATGTTTCTTAAATTTTCGAAAAATTCATTATTAGTTCACTAGTCTCAATTATTTTAACTTATAGCGTCGAATAACGATAAATAATCATAAAAAAGAGCTAGTATTTTCCTTAAATTGTGGTAATAATCATGTTTCTTAAATTTCCGAAAAAGTCATTATTAGTTCACTAGTCTCAATTATTTCAACTTATAGCGTCGAATAACGATAAATAATCATAAAAAAGAGCTAGTATTTTCCTTAAATTGTGGTAATAATCATGTTTCTTAAATTTTCGAAAAAGTCATTATTAGTTCACTAGTCTCAATTATTTCAACTTATAGCGTCGAATAACGATAAATAATCATAAAAAAGAGCTAGTATTTTCCTTAAATTGTGGTAATAATCATGTTTCTTAAATTTTCGAAAAAGTCATTATTAGTTCACTAGTCTCAATTATTTTAACTTATAGCGTCGAATAACGATAAATAATCATAAAAAAGAGCTAGTATTTTCCTTAAATTGTGGTAATAATCATGTTTCTTAAATTTTCGAAAAAGTCATTATTAGTTCACTAGTCTCAATTATTTTAACTTATAGCGTCGAATAACAATAAATAATCATAAAAAAGAGCTAGTATTTTCCTTAAATTGTGGTAATAATCATGTTTCTTAAATTTCCGAAAAAGTCATTATTAGTTCACTAGTCTCAATTATTTTAACTTATAGCGTCGAATAACAATAAATAATCATAAAAAAGAGCTAGTATTTTCCTTAAATTGTGGTAATAATCATGTTTCTTAAATTTTCGAAAAATTCATTATTAGTTCACTAGTCTCAATTATTTTAACTTATAGCGTCGAATAACGATAAATAATCATAAAAAAGAGCTAGTATTTTCCTTAAATTGTGGTAATAATCATGTTTCTTAAATTTCCGAAAAAGTCATTATTAGTTCACTAGTCTCAATTATTTCAACTTATAGCGTCGAATAACGATAAATAATCATAAAAAAGAGCTAGTATTTTCCTTAAATTGTGGTAATAATCATGTTTCTTAAATTTTCGAAAAAGTCATTATTAGTTCACTAGTCTCAATTATTTTAACTTATAGCGTCGAATAACGATAAATAATCATAAAAAAGAGCTAGTATTTTCCTTAAATTGTGGTAATAATCATGTTTCTTAAATTTCCGAAAAAGTCATTATTAGTTCACTAGTCTCAATTATTTCAACTTATAGCGTCGAATAACGATAAATAATCATAAAAAAGAGCTAGTATTTTCCTTAAATTGTGGTAATAATCATGTTTCTTAAATTTTCGAAAAAGTCATTATTAGTTCACTAGTCTCAATTATTTTAACTTATAGCGTCGAATAACGATAAATAATCATAAAAAAGAGCTAGTATTTTCCTTAAATTGTGGTAATAATCATGTTTCTTAAATTTTCGAAAAAGTCATTATTAGTTCACTAGTCTCAATTATTTCAACTTATAGCGTCGAATAACGATAAATAATCATAAAAAAGAGCTAGTATTTTCCTTAAATTGTGGTAATAATCATGTTTCTTAAATTTCCGAAAAAGTCATTATTAGTTCACTAGTCTCAATTATTTCAACTTATAGCGTCGAATAACGATAAATAATCATAAAAAAGAGCTAGTATTTTCCTTAAATTGTGGTAATAATCATGTTTCTTAAATTTTCGAAAAAGTCATTATTAGTTCACTAGTCTCAATTATTTCAACTTATAGCGTCGAATAACGATAAATAATCATAAAAAAGAGCTAGTATTTTCCTTAAATTGTGGTAATAATCATGTTTCTTAAATTTTCGAAAAAGTCATTATTAGTTCACTAGTCTCAATTATTTTAACTTATAGCGTCGAATAACGATAAATAATCATAAAAAAGAGCTAGTATTTTCCTTAAATTGTGGTAATAATCATGTTTCTTAAATTTTCGAAAAAGTCATTATTAGTTCACTAGTCTCAATTATTTCAACTTATAGCGTCGAATAACGATAAATAATCATAAAAAAGAGCTAGTATTTTCCTTAAATTGTGGTAATAATCATGTTTCTTAAATTTCCGAAAAAGTCATTATTAGTTCACTAGTCTCAGATATTTCAACTTATAGCGTCGAATAACGATAAATAATCATAAAAAAGAGCTAGTATTTTCCTTAAATTGTGGTAATAATCATGTTTCTTAAATTTTCGAAAAAGTCATTATTAGTTCACTAGTCTCAATTATTTCAACTTATAGCGTCGAATAACGATAAATAATCATAAAAAAGAGCTAGTATTTTCCTTAAATTGTGGTAATAATCATGTTTCTTAAATTTTCGAAAAAGTCATTATTAGTTCACTAGTCTCAATTATTTCAACTTATAGCGTCGAATAACGATAAATAATCATAAAAAAGAGCTAGTATTTTCCTTAAATTGTGGTAATAATCATGTTTCTTAAATTTTCGAAAAAGTCATTATTAGTTCACTAGTCTCAATTATTTTAACTTATAGCGTCGAATAACGATAAATAATCATAAAAAAGAGCTAGTATTTTCCTTAAATTGTGGTAATAATCATGTTTCTTAAATTTTCGAAAAAGTCATTATTAGTTCACTAGTCTCAATTATTTCAACTTATAGCGTCGAATAACGATAAATAATCATAAAAAAGAGCTAGTATTTTCCTTAAATTGTGGTAATAATCATGTTTCTTAAATTTTCGAAAAAGTCATTATTAGTTCACTAGTCTCAATTATTTCAACTTATAGCGTCGAATAACGATAAATAATCATAAAAAAGAGCTAGTATTTTCCTTAAATTGTGGTAATAATCATGTTTCTTAAATTTTCGAAAAAGTCATTATTAGTTCACTAGTCTCAATTATTTTAACTTATAGCGTCGAATAACGATAAATAATCATAAAAAAGAGCTAGTATTTTCCTTAAATTGTGGTAATAATCATGTTTCTTAAATTTTCGAAAAAGTCATTATTAGTTCACTAGTCTCAATTATTTTAACTTATAGCGTCGAATAACGATAAATAATCATAAAAAAGAGCTAGTATTTTCCTTAAATTGTGGTAATAATCATGTTTCTTAAATTTTCGAAAAAGTCATTATTAGTTCACTAGTCTCAATTATTTTAACTTATAGCGTCGAATAACGATAAATAATCATAAAAAAGAGCTAGTATTTTCCTTAAATTGTGGTAATAATCATGTTTCTTAAATTTTCGAAAAAGTCATTATTAGTTCACTAGTCTCAATTATTTCAACTTATAGCGTCGAATAACGATAAATAATCATAAAAAAGAGCTAGTATTTTCCTTAAATTGTGGTAATAATCATGTTTCTTAAATTTTCGAAAAAGTCATTATTAGTTCACTAGTCTCAATTATTTCAACTTATAGCGTCGAATAACGATAAATAATCATAAAAAAGAGCTAGTATTTTCCTTAAATTGTGGTAATAATCATGTTTCTTAAATTTTCGAAAAAGTCATTATTAGTTCACTAGTCTCAATTATTTCAACTTATAGCGTCGAATAACGATAAATAATCATAAAAAAGAGCTAGTATTTTCCTTAAATTGTGGTAATAATCATGTTTCTTAAATTTTCGAAAAAGTCATTATTAGTTCACTAGTCTCAATTATTTCAACTTATAGCGTCGAATAACGATAAATAATCATAAAAAAGAGCTAGTATTTTCCTTAAATTGTGGTAATAATCATGTTTCTTAAATTTTCGAAAAAGTCATTATTAGTTCACTAGTCTCAATTATTTTAACTTATAGCGTCGAATAACGATAAATAATCATAAAAAAGAGCTAGTATTTTCCTTAAATTGTGGTAATAATCATGTTTCTTAAATTTTCGAAAAAGTCATTATTAGTTCACTAGTCTCAATTATTTTAACTTATAGCGTCGAATAACGATAAATAATCATAAAAAAGAGCTAGTATTTTCCTTAAATTGTGGTAATAATCATGTTTCTTAAATTTTCGAAAAAGTCATTATTAGTTCACTAGTCTCAATTATTTTAACTTATAGCGTCGAATAACGATAAATAATCATAAAAAAGAGCTAGTATTTTCCTTAAATTGTGGTAATAATCATGTTTCTTAAATTTTCGAAAAAGTCATTATTAGTTCACTAGTCTCAATTATTTTAACTTATAGCGTCGAATAACGATAAATAATCATAAAAAAGAGCTAGTATTTTCCTTAAATTGTGGTAATAATCATGTTTCTTAAATTTTCGAAAAAGTCATTATTAGTTCACTAGTCTCAATTATTTTAACTTATAGCGTCGAATAACGATAAATAATCATAAAAAAGAGCTAGTATTTTCCTTAAATTGTGGTAATAATCATGTTTCTTAAATTTTCGAAAAAGTCATTATTAGTTCACTAGTCTCAATTATTTTAACTTATAGCGTCGAATAACGATAAATAATCATAAAAAAGAGCTAGTATTTTCCTTAAATTGTGGTAATAATCATGTTTCTTAAATTTTCGAAAAAGTCATTATTAGTTCACTAGTCTCAATTATTTTAACTTATAGCGTCGAATAACGATAAATAATCATAAAAAAGAGCTAGTATTTTCCTTAAATTGTGGTAATAATCATGTTTCTTAAATTTTCGAAAAAGTCATTATTAGTTCACTAGTCTCAATTATTTTAACTTATAGCGTCGAATAACGATAAATAATCATAAAAAAGAGCTAGTATTTTCCTTAAATTGTGGTAATAATCATGTTTCTTAAATTTTCGAAAAAGTCATTATTAGTTCACTAGTCTCAATTATTTTAACTTATAGCGTCGAATAACGATAAATAATCATAAAAAAGAGCTAGTATTTTCCTTAAATTGTGGTAATAATCATGTTTCTTAAATTTTCGAAAAAGTCATTATTAGTTCACTAGTCTCAATTATTTTAACTTATAGCGTCGAATAACGATAAATAATCATAAAAAAGAGCTAGTATTTTCATTAAATTGTGGTAATAATCATGTTTCTTAAATTTTCGAAAAAGTCATTATTAGTTCACTAGTCTCAATTATTTTAACTTATAGCGTCGAATAACGATAAATAATCATAAAAAAGAGCTAGTATTTTCCTTAAATTGTGGTAATAATCATGTTTCTTAAATTTTCGAAAAAGTCATTATTAGTTCACTAGTCTCAATTATTTTAACTTATAGCGTCGAATAACGATAAATAATCATAAAAAAGAGCTAGTATTTTCCTTAAATTGTGGTAATAATCATGTTTCTTAAATTTTCGAAAAAGTCATTATTAGTTCACTAGTCTCAATTATTTTAACTTATAGCGTCGAATAACGAAGTATGGGAAAGTGGATAAAAATGAAGAGAGTAAAAATAAATGTATTGTCCTGAACTTTGGTCGTTGCGTTGGATGTTGTCCACGTGAATTGCTGTTGAAACTGTACCAACATCTGACAAAAGTGTTGAGACTCAAAAGAGTCTCAACTATAAATTATTAGAATTTCTTTTGAAATTAAGAGTCATGTCCAGAAGGATCGTGACGGATATTTTTATTTTTAAAATTTAATATTGAAAAGTTTTAATTTTTATTAAATTTTAAATTTGCCTCACTTAGTCCAACCGTTGAGTAAGAAGCGTAAAAGACAATTGTCGGTAGAGGCATAGAAATTTGTATAAGTGTCAGAATTGAGCAACAGTCGAGTTGTTATGACTTGTTTGTGCATTGGGTCTAATGTAGTTGCAATAGAGCCAAGCAGCAACAGAATTGTTGTTTAATAGATTTATTAGATTTATTGCTGTTGTGCTTCTTTGAGACAGTAACTAGGTTGTGATAATAAAAACCGAAGGTTGTCGATGAGAACTCCACAGAAGAGACCTGCTGTGAATACTCGTAGAGTAAATCACATAAAATGGAATAGGTTAAGTCACTAAGTGAGCTTAACTTTAAATTTTATTTTTATAATTAAATTAGTTAAAGAAAATTTTAATTTTTAAATTCATAATAAATTAAAATTTTGCCTCTATTAGATTTATTGTTGTTGTCTTTTAGAGACATTAACTTGTTAGGAATAATAAATAAATAATTATATTTATTATTGTCGTTGTAGAAGTGTTTGTAGCAGAGAAGTTCACGAAGAGACCTGAAGTGAATACTCAAAGAGTAATCTAATTATATAATTGAGAAGGGTATGTGTGTCTGTCTGTCCTTTTATAGACAAGTGGGTTTTTATAGTAAAATGATTTGGGGGAGTGAAGAAAAGGGGGCTTTTATAGTAAAGCGTTGCCAGTTGAATTAGGTTGTAAGGGTGAGTAGATAGTATAAAAGCAGGGTATTTTGGTCAGTCTTAACTGCTACCAAAACATTCTCAACTTTGCTGTGCTCTGTTCTACGTTTGCTGGAGTCCTGTGTCCTCTTGAGTTAGGCGTCAACGTTCATTTGTCAAGTGCTAGACGTCAACGTTCATTTGTCAAGTGCTAGGCGTCAACGTTCATTTGTCAAGTGCTAGACGTCAACGTTCATTTGTCAAGTGCCAGGCGTCAACGTTCATGTGTCAAGTGCTAGACGTCAACGTTCATTTGTAAATAGTAATTGTAAATAGTAATTGAAGAAAAAAAAACGTTCATTTGTCAAGTGCCAGGCGTCAACGTTCATGTGTCAATTGCCAGGCGTCAACGTTCATGTGTCAAGTGTTAGACGTCAACGTTCATTTGTCAAGTGCTAGATGTCAACGTCACTTGAAGTGCCAGGCGTCAGCGTTCATTTGTCAAGTGCTAGACGTCAACGTTCATGTGTCAAGTGCTAGACGTCAACGTTCATGTGTCAAGTGCCAGCTGTCAACGTCACTTGAAGTGCCAGGCGTCAACGTTCATGTGTCAAGTGCTAGACGTCAACGTTCATGTGTCAAGCGCTAGCTGTCAACGTCACTTGAAGTGCCAGGCGTCAGCGTTCATTTGTCAAGTGCTAGACGTCAACGTTTATGTGTCAAGTGCTAGACGTCAACGTTCATGTGTCAAGTACTATCTGTCAACGTCACTTGAAGTGTCAGGCGTCAACGTTCATTTGTCAAGTGCCAGGCGTCAACGTTCATGTGTCAAGTGCTAGACGTCAACGTTCATGTGTCAAGTGCTAGCTGTCAACGTCACTTAAAGTGCCAGGCGTCAACGTTCATTTGTCAAGTGCCAGGCGTCAACGTTCATGTGTCAAGTGCTAGACGTCAACGTTCATGTGTCAAGCGCTAGCTGTCAACGTCACTTGAAGTGGCAGGCGTCAACGTTCATATGTTAAGGGATAGGCGTCAACGTCCATTTGTCAAGTGCTAGACGTCAACGTTCATGTGTCAAGCGCTAGCTGTCAACGTCACTTGAAGTGCCAGGCGTCAGCGTTCATTTGTCAAGTGCTAGACGTCAACGTTTATGTGTCAAGTGCTAGACGTCAACGTTCATGTGTCAAGTACTATCTGTCAACGTCACTTGAAGTGTCAGGCGTCAACGTTCATTTGTCAAGTGCCAGGCGTCAACGTTCATGAGTCAAGTGCTAGACGTCAACGTTCATGTGTCAAGTGCTAGCTGTCAACGTCACTTAAAGTGCCAGGCGTCAACGTTCATTTGTCAAGTGCCAGGCGTCAACGTTCATGTGTCAAGTGCTAGACGTCAACGTTCATGTGTCAAGCGCTAGCTGTCAACGTCACTTGAAGTGGCAGGCGTCAACGTTCATATGTTAAGGGATAGGCGTCAACGTCCATTTGTCAAGTGCTAGACGTCAACGTTCATGTGTCAAGTACTATCTGTCAACGTCACTTGAAGTGTCAGGCGTCAACGTTCATTTGTCAAGTGCCAGGCGTCAACGTTCATGTGTCAAGTGCTAGACGTCAACGTTCATGTGTCAAGTGCTAGCTGTCAACGTCACTTAAAGTGCCAGGCGTCAACGTTCATTTGTCAAGTGCCAGGCGTCAACGTTCATGTGTCAAGTGCTAGACGTCAACGTTCATGTGTCAAGCGCTAGCTGTCAACGTCACTTGAAGTGGCAGGCGTCAACGTTCATATGTTAAGGGATAGGCGTCAACGTCCATTTGTCAAGTGCTAGGCGTCAACGTTCATGTGTCAAGTGCTAGACGTCAACGTTCATGTGTCAAGCGCTAGATGTCAACGTCACTTGAAGTGCCAGGCGTCAGCGTTCATTTGTCAAGTGCTAGACGTCAACGTTCATGTGTCAAGTGCTAGACGTCAACGTTCATGTGTCAAGTGCCAGCTGTCAACGTCACTTGAAGTGCCAGGCGTCAACGTTCATGTGTCAAGTGCTAGACGTCAACGTTCATGTGTCAAGCGCTAGCTGTCAACGTCACTTGAAGTGCCAGGCGTCAGCGTTCATTTGTCAAGTGCTAGACGTCAACGTTCATGTGTCAAGTGCTAGACGTCAACGTTCATGTGTCAAGTGCCAGCTGTCAACGTCACTTGAAGTGCCAGGCGTCAACGTTCATGTGTCAAGTGCTAGACGTCAACGTTCATGTGTCAAGTGCTAGCTGTCAACGTCACTTAAAGTGCCAGGCGTCAACGTTCATTTGTCAAGTGCCAGGCGTCAACGTTCATGTGTCAAGTGCTAGACGTCAACGTTCATGTGTCAAGCGCTAGCTGTCAACGTCACTTGAAGTGGCAGGCGTCAACGTTCATATGTTAAGGGATAGGCGTCAACGTCCATTTGTCAAGTGCTAGACGTCAACGTTCATGTGTCAAGTACTATCTGTCAACGTCACTTGAAGTGTCAGGCGTCAACGTTCATTTGTCAAGTGCCAGGCGTCAACGTTCATGTGTCAAGTGCTAGACGTCAACTTTCATGTGTCAAGTGCTAGCTGTCAACGTCACTTAAAGTGCCAGGCGTCAACGTTCATTTGTCAAGTGCCAGGCGTCAACGTTCATGTGTCAAGTGCTAGACGTCAACGTTCATGTGTCAAGCGCTAGCTGTCAACGTCACTTGAAGTGGCAGGCGTCAACGTTCATATGTTAAGGGATAGGCGTCAACGTCCATTTGTCAAGTGCTAGGCGTCAACGTTCATGTGTCAAGTGCTAGACGTCAACGTTCATGTGTCAAGCGCTAGATGTCAACGTCACTTGAAGTGCCAGGCGTCAGCGTTCATTTGTCAAGTGCTAGACGTCAACGTTCATGTGTCAAGTGCTAGACGTCAACGTTCATGTGTCAAGTGCCAGCTGTCAACGTCACTTGAAGTGCCAGGCGTCAACGTTCATGTGTCAAGTGCTAGACGTCAACGTTCATGTGTCAAGCGCTAGCTGTCAACGTCACTTGAAGTGCCAGGCGTCAGCGTTCATTTGTCAAGTGCTAGACGTCAACGTTTATGTGTCAAGTGCTAGACGTCAACGTTCATGTGTCAAGTACTATCTGTCAACGTCACTTGAAGTGTCAGGCGTCAACGTTCATTTGTCAAGTGCCAGGCGTCAACGTTCATGTGTCAAGTGCTAGACGTCAACGTTCATGTGTCAAGTGCTAGCTGTCAACGTCACTTAAAGTGCCAGGCGTCAACGTTCATTTGTCAAGTGCCAGGCGTCAACGTTCATGTGTCAAGTGCTAGAGGTCAACGTTCATGTGTCAAGCGCTAGCTGTCAACGTCACTTGAAGTGGCAGGCGTCAACGTTCATATGTTAAGGGATAGGCGTCAACGTCCATTTGTCAAGTGCTAGACGTCAACGTTCATGTGTCAAGTACTATCTGTCAACGTCACTTGAAGTGTCAGGCGTCAACGTTCATTTGTCAAGTGCCAGGCGTCAACGTTCATGTGTCAAGTGCTAGACGTCAACGTTCATGTGTCAAATGCTAGCTGTCAACGTCACTTAAAGTGCCAGGCGTCAACGTTCATTTGTCAAGTGCCAGGCGTCAACGTTCATGTGTCAAGTGCTAGACGTCAACGTTCATGTGTCAAGCGCTAGCTGTCAACGTCACTTGAAGTGGCAGGCGTCAACGTTCATATGTTAAGGGATAGGCGTCAACGTCCATTTGTCAAGTGCTAGGCGCCAACGTTAATGTGTCAAGTGCTAGGCGCAAAGTTCATGCAGGCGGAATATTGAACAGGGGGAATTGTGAAGCAGGGGAGTTGTGGAGCAGGTGGAGTATTGAATCAGGCGGGATAAAACAAGGGGAATTTTGAAGCAAGCGGTATTGTGAGAGGCAAGAGGTATTGGTAAGGAGGCGGAATATTGAAACAAATGAATTGTGGTGCTGGAGGAATATCGAAACAGAGGGAATTGTGAAGCAGGCGGAATTGTGAGGAGAAAAAATGTGTAAGCGAGATGTGCCGGCCAAAGGCTTTTGAATCGGATCTTGAGTTGAATTGTTTTGTTATGCTAGCGGTGTCACACGACGCCTGTGTTTACCCTATCAGGTGCACCTATTAGATGCTTTGCTTTGTTAAATGTATTGGTAATAAGGAAATGTTTTAATGCTGGTCAATGCATGATAATCGGGTTTTTTTTATTATGATTGGATTAGGACCAATTTTGAGGTTGTGATAAGTTGATTAGGAGTTTGTTTTTTGGTCTGTTTTGTTTTTGCTAAATTGTGGTAATAATCATGTTTCTTAAATTTTCGAAAAAGTCATTATTAGTTCACTAGTCTCAATTATTTTAACTTATAGCGTCGAATAACGATAAATAATCATAAAAAAGAGCTAGTATTTTCCTTAAATTGTGGTAATAATCATGTTTCTTAAATTTTCGAAAAAGTCATTATTAGTTCACTAGTCTCAATTATTTCAACTTATAGCGTCGAATAACGATAAATAATCATAAAAAAGAGCTAGTATTTTCCTTAAATTGTGGTAATAATCATGTTTCTTAAATTTTCGAAAAAGTCATTATTAGTTCACTAGTCTCAATTATTTTAACTTATAGCGTCGAATAACGATAAATAATCATAAAAAAGAGCTAGTATTTTCCTTAAATTGTGGTAATAATCATGTTTCTTAAATTTTCGAAAAAGTCATTATTAGTTCACTAGTCTCAATTATTTTAACTTATAGCGTCGAATAACGATAAATAATCATAAAAAAGAGCTAGTATTTTCCTTAAATTGTGGTAATAATCATGTTTCTTAAATTTTCGAAAAAGTCATTATTAGTTCACTAGTCTCAATTATTTTAACTTATAGCGTCGAATAACGATAAATAATCATAAAAAAGAGCTAGTATTTTCCTTAAATTGTGGTAATAATCATGTTTCTTAAATTTTCGAAAAAGTCATTATTAGTTCACTAGTCTCAATTATTTTAACTTATAGCGTCGAATAACGATAAATAATCATAAAAAAGAGCTAGTATTTTCCTTAAATTGTGGTAATAATCATGTTTCTTAAATTTTCGAAAAAGTCATTATTAGTTCACTAATCTCAATTATTTCAACTTATAGCGTCGAATAACGATAAATAATCATAAAAAAGAGCTAGTATTTTCCTTAAATTGTGGTAATAATCATGTTTCTTAAATTTTCGAAAAAGTCATTATTAGTTCACTAGTCTCAATTATTTCAACTTATAGCGTCGAATAACGATAAATAATCATAAAAAAGAGCTAGTATTTTCCTTAAATTGTGGTAATAATCATGTTTCTTAAATTTTCGAAAAAGTCATTATTAGTTCACTAGTCTCAATTATTTTAACTTATAGCGTCGAATAACGATAAATAATCATAAAAAAGAGCTAGTATTTTCCTTAAATTGTGGTAATAATCATGTTTCTTAAATTTTCGAAAAAGTCATTATTAGTTCACTAGTCTCAATTATTTTAACTTATAGCGTCGAATAACGATAAATAATCATAAAAAAGAGCTAGTATTTTCCTTAAATTGTGGTAATAATCATGTTTCTTAAATTTTCGAAAAAGTCATTATTAGTTCACTAGTCTCAATTATTTCAACTTATAGCGTCGAATAACGATAAATAATCATAAAAAAGAGCTAGTATTTTCCTTAAATTGTGGTAATAATCATGTTTCTTAAATTTTCGAAAAAGTCATTATTAGTTCACTAGTCTCAATTATTTTAACTTATAGCGTCGAATAACGATAAATAATCATAAAAAAGAGCTAGTATTTTCCTTAAATTGTGGTAATAATCATGTTTCTTAAATTTTCGAAAAAGTCATTATTAGTTCACTAGTCTCAATTATTTTAACTTATAGCGTCGAATAACGATAAATAATCATAAAAAAGAGCTAGTATTTTCCTTAAATTGTGGTAATAATCATGTTTCTTAAATTTTCGAAAAAGTCATTATTAGTTCACTAGTCTCAATTATTTCAACTTATAGCGTCGAATAACGATAAATAATCATAAAAAAGAGCTAGTATTTTCCTTAAATTGTGGTAATAATCATGTTTCTTAAATTTTCGAAAAAGTCATTATTAGTTCACTAGTCTCAATTATTTTAACTTATAGCGTCGAATAACGATAAATAATCATAAAAAAGAGCTAGTATTTTCCTTAAATTGTGGTAATAATCATGTTTCTTAAATTTTCGAAAAAGTCATTATTAGTTCACTAGTCTCAATTATTTTAACTTATAGCGTCGAATAACGATAAATAATCATAAAAAAGAGCTAGTATTTTTTTTAAATTGTGGTAATAATCATGTTTCTTAAATTTTCGAAAAAGTCATTATTAGTTCACTAGTCTCAATTATTTTAACTTATAGCGTCGAATAACGATAAATAATCATAAAAAAGAGCTAGTATTTTCCTTAAATTGTGGTAATAATCATGTTTCTTAAATTTTCGAAAAAGTCATTATTAGTTCACTAGTCTCAATTATTTTAACTTATAGCGTCGAATAACGATAAATAATCATAAAAAAGAGCTAGTATTTTCCTTAAATTGTGGTAATAATCATGTTTCTTAAATTTTCGAAAAAGTCATTATTAGTTCACTAGTCTCAATTATTTTAACTTATAGCGTCGAATAACGATAAATAATCATAAAAAAGAGCTAGTATTTTCCTTAAATTGTGGTAATAATCATGTTTCTTAAATTTTCGAAAAAGTCATTATTAGTTCACTAGTCGCAATTATTTTAACTTATAGCGTCGAATAACGATAAATAATCATAAAAAAGAGCTAGTATTTTCCTTAAATTGTGGTAATAATCATGTTTCTTAAATTTTCGAAAAAGTCATTATTAGTTCACTAGTCTCAATTATTTTAACTTATAGCGTCGAATAACGATAAATAATCATAAAAAAGAGCTAGTATTTTCCTTAAATTGTGGTAATAATCATGTTTCTTAAATTTTCGAAAAAGTCATTATTAGTTCACTAGTCTCAATTATTTTAACTTATAGCGTCGAATAACGATAAATAATCATAAAAAAGAGCTAGTATTTTCCTTAAATTGTGGTAATAATCATGTTTCTTAAATTTTCGAAAAAGTCATTATTAGTTCACTAGTCTCAATTATTTTAACTTATAGCGTCGAATAACGATAAATAATCATAAAAAAGAGCTAGTATTTTCCTTAAATTGTGGTAATAATCATGTTTCTTAAATTTTCGAAAAAGTCATTATTAGTTCACTAGTCTCAATTATTTTAACTTATAGCGTCGAATAACGATAAATAATCATAAAAAAGAGCTAGTATTTTCCTTAAATTGTGGTAATAATCATGTTTCTTAAATTTTCGAAAAAGTCATTATTAGTTCACTAGTCGCAATTATTTTAACTTATAGCGTCGAATAACGATAAATAATCATAAAAAAGAGCTAGTATTTTCCTTAAATTGTGGTAATAATCATGTTTCTTAAATTTTCGAAAAAGTCATTATTAGTTCACTAGTCTCAATTATTTTAACTTATAGCGTCGAATAACGATAAATAATCATAAAAAAGAGCTAGTATTTTCCTTAAATTGTGGTAATAATCATGTTTCTTAAATTTTCGAAAAAGTCATTATTAGTTCACTAGTCTCAATTATTTTAACTTATAGCGTCGAATAACGATAAATAATCATAAAAAAGAGCTAGTATTTTCCTTAAATTGTGGTAATAATCATGTTTCTTAAATTTTCGAAAAAGTCATTATTAGTTCACTAGTCTCAATTATTTTAACTTATAGCGTCGAATAACGATAAATAATCATAAAAAAGAGCTAGTATTTTCCTTAAATTGTGGTAATAATCATGTTTCTTAAATTTTCGAAAAAGTCATTATTAGTTCACTAGTCTCAATTATTTTAACTTATAGCGTCGAATAACGATAAATAATCATAAAAAAGAGCTAGTATTTTCCTTAAATTGTGGTAATAATCATGTTTCTTAAATTTTCGAAAAAGTCATTATTAGTTCACTAGTCTCAATTATTTTAACTTATAGCGTCGAATAACGATAAATAATCATAAAAAAGAGCTAGTATTTTCCTTAAATTGTGGTAATAATCATGTTTCTTAAATTTTCGAAAAAGTCATTATTAGTTCACTAGTCTCAATTATTTTAACTTATAGCGTCGAATAACGATAAATAATCATAAAAAAGAGCTAGTATTTTCCTTAAATTGTGGTAATAATCATGTTTCTTAAATTTTCGAAAAAGTCATTATTAGTTCACTAGTCTCAATTATTTTAACTTATAGCGTCGAATAACGATAAATAATCATAAAAAAGAGCTAGTATTTTCCTTAAATTGTGGTAATAATCATGTTTCTTAAATTTTCGAAAAAGTCATTATTAGTTCACTAGTCTCAATTATTTTAACTTATAGCGTCGAATAACGATAAATAATCATAAAAAAGAGCTAGTATTTTCCTTAAATTGTGGTAATAATCATGTTTCTTAAATTTTCGAAAAAGTCATTATTAGTTCACTAGTCTCAATTATTTTAACTTATAGCGTCGAATAACGATAAATAATCATAAAAAAGAGCTAGTATTTTCCTTAAATTGTGGTAATAATCATGTTTCTTAAATTTTCGAAAAAGTCATTATTAGTTCATAGTCTCAATTATTTTAACTTATAGCGTCGAATAACGATAAATAATCATAAAAAAGAGCTAGTATTTTCCTTAAATTGTGGTAATAATCATGTTTCTTAAATTTTCGAAAAAGTCATTATTAGTTCACTAGTCTCAATTATTTCAACTTATAGCGTCGAATAACGATAAATAATCATAAAAAAGAGCTAGTATTTTCCTTAAATTGTGGTAATAATCATGTTTCTTAAATTTTCGAAAAAGTCATTATTAGTTCACTAGTCTCAATTATTTCAACTTATAGCGTCGAATAACGATAAATAATCATAAAAAAGAGCTAGTATTTTGTTGGGTATTGGCTTAGTATAAAAGCCTTCCTATTATTCAGTCGCAGTCTGAGTCTTATTGTCGCAGTGTTATTCTATTCTTATTCTATTCTGTCTCCACCTATTCGGCGCTTAGCCATATTCCTTATTGTTCGCAACCTATTGTATTAGTATTGTAGATAAAGCACAGTTTGTTAGTTACTGTCTTATCTTGTGTTTATTCTTGTTAGTACGTAGACATACAAGTCACGTACATAACAGTGGCGCGGTCACAGTTATTCAATTCGAACCTATTCTTAAGTATTGTACCATTATGAAAAAATTATTCAATTATATTCGTGACGGGTGTATCACAACAAAAGTAAAAAAAGATTCGGGAAGCAAAAAGTATTCGGCAGAAATATTGTCAGTCTCTACAGAGCAAAAATTCGAATGGATTAAAAAAGAGGTTTTGTTAAACGGGCAAAAGGTTGAATTCATTCTCGATTCGGGCGCGCAAATTAGTTGCATTAATGAGGAGACTTGGAAAAAAGTCGGCAGCCCATTCTTGACGAAGGTAAATTTAAATGTAAAAGCTACACAGGTGATGAATTCAGAATTCTTGGAAGGTTCTTTTGCTCTATTATCCTAAACGGACTTGAGGAGATATTATTAGTATATGTAACGAAAGAAAAAATGAATTTATTCGGATTACCTTGGATAATCACATTCGAGCAAAAATTCGGTTATCCAATAGTGACAACGCTATCCGACAAGGATTCAAATGATTCAATAAATTCTATTGCAAAAGAGATAATTCCGACTATTAGTGAAAATAAAGAAATGTATATAATTCAAAAGGATATTCAAGAAGAGATTCAGGCAGAATTAAAAACAAAATTCAGTCAAGTATTCGAAGAGGGTCTGGGGCATTGTAGCAAAACAAAAGCCCATCTTCACTTAAAACCAGTAGCTAAACCAGTTTTTGTTAGAGCAAGACCAGTGCCAATTGGAGTTAAAGATTCAGTCGAAGAAGAAATTAATCGACTATTAAAAATGGGTGCTATTAGACCTATTGAATTCGCTGATTGGGCAGCACCTATTCTTGCAGTAAAAAAGGCAAATGGCAAAATTCGAGTTTGTATTGATTATTCGACGGGATTAAATGAAGCCCTAGAGCTTAATAAATATCCATTGCCAACTCCACAAGAAATCTGGTCTGAAATGCACGGAAATAAAATATTCTCCCAATTAGACTTGCGTGACGCATATTTACAAGTCGAATTAGATTCAGATTCAAAGAAATTAGCAAATATTAATACACATAAAGGATTATTCGAAGTACAACGATTACCATTCGGAGTTAAGTCAGCACCCGCAATATTCCAAAAATTAATGGATGAATTAATCAGTGGATTAAAAGGAGTATTCGCTTATCTAGACGATTTGATTATTGCTTCGGAAAATGAAACCGAACATAAAAAGATTCTAATTCAATTATTCGAAAGAATCCAGAAATATGGATTAAAAATTCAATTGGAAAAATGTAATTTCTTTAAGCCTGAATTGAAATTCCTAGGTCATATAGTCTCTGCAGAAGGCATTAAGCCAGACCCAAAGAAAAAGGGTATTATTTAGAAATTACCAAGACCTCAAAATATTAAAGAATTAAAGTCAGTTATGGGCACAATAAATTACTATTCAAAATTCGTAGATCAGATGCATCAATTCAGAGGCCCATTAGACAAATTACTTAGGAAGAATTCAATTTGGAAATGGGAAGAAGAACAAGAGAAAGCATTCGAACAAATTAAGTCGATTCTGAGTTCAGATCTATTATTAACGCATTTTGATCCGCAATTCGAAATTATTGTTACAGCGGATGCGTCCAATTATGGAGTCGGAGCAGTAATCTCCCACAAATATTCGGACGGAAGCGAAAAGGCAATCGAATATGCCAGTAAATCATTAAGTGATTCGGAAAAAAATTATGGGCAAATTGAAAAGGAAGCCTTAGCATTAGTATTTGCCGTTCAGAAATTCCATAAAATGTTATTCGGTCGGAAATTCAAATTAAGAACCGACCATAAACCATTATTAGCAATATTCGGAAATAAAAAAGGAATTAAAATTCAAACGGCTTCAAGGTTACAAAGATGGGCATTAATCATGACAAATTATGATTTTCAGATAGAATTCGTTTCTACAGAAAAAATGGGGATGGCAGATAGCCTATCAAGATTAATTAGCAAAAATTCAGAGAACGAAGATAAGATTATTGCTTTAGTCTCAGATTCGAACACATTCGACAGTGGTCCACCCGAGGAATTAAATGAAGTCGAGAATTCAGTTAATTACGTATTAAATATTCTATTCGAAGAGTTACCAATCGATAGTAACCAAGTAAAAATCGAGACGGACAACGATATTAAATTAAAAACAGTCATACATTATATTCGAAATAATAGTTGGCCAAAGAAAATTGAAGATACGGAATTAAAATTTTGGTCTACAAGAAGACAAAATCTTCAAATAATTAATGGTTGTATTCTATTCGCAGACAAAGTCGTTATTCCTGCTAAACTTCGAAAAAAGATTCTTGAGTCATTACATTCAACTCATTCAGGAGTTGTTAGGATGAAAAATTTAGCGAGAGAATATATTTATTGGCCTGGTATTAGTAACGATATTGAGGAGATCGCTACAAATTGTGATTCATGCCAAAAGGCATCAAAAAGGCCAATTAAAACAGATTTAAGTCCATGGCCAGCACCAAATAAAGCGTGGGAAAGAATTCATATTGATTTTGCTGGTCCATGCAAGGATGGAAAATTATATATGATTATAGTCGATGCGTATTCTAAATGGCCTGAGATATTCGGAAATACGACTACGTCAGCAAAAGATTCAATAAAAAACCTGGAATGGTTATTCTCGCATTATGGAATTCCTAAAGTAATTGTATCCGATAACGGAAGTCCATTCCAGTCATTCGAATTCAAAAATTATTGCATTATTAAGGGAATTCATCAAATATTCAGCCCACCATATCATCCTCAGTCTAATGGTCAAGCTGAAAGATTCGTAGATTATTTCAAGAGGATGATGAACAAAAATTGGGGAAAGAGTAATTGGCTACAAGAAGTATTATTAAATTATAGAGCCACCCCACATTATTCATTAGGCGGAAAATCGCCGGCAGAAGTATTCTTAAATAGGAAATTACGAATTCAATTAGCATTAGTCAAGCCGGAAAACCCAGTAAATTCAATTAATATTCAACGAGAAGAGATTCGCAATAAAATGAAAAAATGGTTTGATAGGCATCACGGAACCAAATTAAACAGATTCGAAGTGGGAGATAATATTCTATTCGGAAATTACGACAAAAATAAACAAATTCAATGGCTTGTAGATAAATAGCAAAATATATTTAGCAAAAATATATAATTAGATATATAATATAATTAGATATATATAAAAATATATAATTAGATATATATACAAAAATATATAATCAAAAGATAATTAGCAAAAATGGAATAGTATTCAAGATTCAATCGGATAAATTAAGAGCTATTATTCACCGACATGCGAACCAATTAAGAAAAATAAAAAATTTTGAAAACCAACATGTTGTAAACTTTTGGTGGAGAACTCCACAACATATTCGGAATAAAAATATTCAAAATATTCCAAGTCCAAATAAAAAGAGTACAATTCAAGATAAACCTGATAATGAAATTCGATGTGAAAGACCCAAAAGAACAATTCGACCACCTAAAAGATTAGTAGTAGAGAATACTACTCAAAAAAGGTATAGAGAGGAACCAATTCAAATTTTTTCGAAGACGAGATGATCGATATTTGAAGTTGAGATAATATGGATTTTTTGTTTAGTTGTGTGATAATATTTTGTTGTTGTATTTTTTTGTATTGCCCCCTTTGTAATTATTGTATTTTGCCCCTTTGTTTGTATTTTTTTGTTGTTTGGAGACATTATTCGGAGGTATTATTTTATTCAAGAGAAAATTATTCTTATTAAAGGAGGGAGGTGTTGGGTATTGGCTTAGTATAAAAGCCTTCCTATTATTCAGTCGCAGTCTGAGTCTTATTGTCGCAGTGTTATTCTATTCTTATTCTATTCTGTCTCCACCTATTCGGCGCTTAGCCATATTCCTTATTGTTCGCAACCTATTGTATTAGTATTGTAGATAAAGCACAGTTTGTTAGTTACTGTCTTATCTTGTGTTTATTCTTGTTAGTACGTAGACATACAAGTCACGTACATAACATATTTTCCTTAAATTGTGGTAATAATCATGTTTCTTAAATTTTCGAAAAAGTCATTATTAGTTCACTAGTCTCAATTATTTTAACTTATAGCGTCGAATAACGATAAATAATCATAAAAAAGAGCTAGTATTTTCCTTAAATTGTGGTAATAATCATGTTTCTTAAATTTTCGAAAAAGTCATTATTAGTTCACTAGTCTCAATTATTTCAACTTATAGCGTCGAATAACGAAGTATGGGAAAGGGGATAAAAATGAAGAGAGTAAAAATAAATGTATTGTCCTGAACTTTGGTCGTTGCGTTGGATGTTGTCCACGTGAATTGCTGTTGAAACTGTACCAACATCTGACAAAAGTGTTGAGACTCAAAAGAGTCTCAACTATAAATTATTAGAATTTCTTTTGAAATTAAGTGTCATGTCCAGAAGGATCGTGACGGATATTTTTATTTTTAAAATTTAATATTGAAAAGTTTTAATTTTTATTAAATTTTAAATTTGCCTCACTTAGTCCAACCGTTGAGTAAGAAGCGTAAAAGACAATTGTCGGTAGAGGCATAGAAATTTGTATAAGTGTCAGAATTGAGCAACAGTCGAGTTGTTATGACTTGTTTGTGCATTGGGTCTAATGTAGTTGCAATAGAGCCAAGCAGCAACAGAATTGTTGTTTAATAGATTTATTAGATTTATTGCTGTTGTGCTTCTTTGAGACACTAACTAGGTTGTGATAATAAAAACCGAAGGTTGTCGATGAGAACTCCACAGAAGAGACCTGCTGTGAATACTCGTAGAGTAAATCACATAAAATGGAATAGGTTAAGTCACTAAGTGAGCTTAACTTTAAATTTTATTTTTATAATTAAATTAGTTAAAGAAAATTTTAATTTTTAAATTCATAATAAATTAAAATTTTGCCTCTATTAGATTTATTGTTGTTGTCTTTTAGAGACATTAACTTGTTAGGAATAATAAATAAATAATTATATTTATTATTGTCGTTGTAGAAGTGTTTGTAGCAGAGAAGTTCACGAAGAGACCTGAAGTGAATACTCAAAGAGTAATCTAATTATATAATTGAGAAGGGTATGTGTGTCTGTCTGTCCTTTTATAGACAAGTGGGTTTTTATAGTAAAATGATTTGGGGGAGTGAAGAAAAGGGGGCTTTTATAGTAAAGCGTTGCCAGTTGAATTAGGTTGTAAGGGTGAGTAGATAGTATAAAAGCAGGGTATTTTGGTCAGTCTTAACTGCTACCAAAACATTCTCAACTTTGCTGTGCTCTGTTCTACGTTTGCTGAAGTCCTGTGTCCTCTTGAGTTAGGCGTCAACGTTCATTTGTCAAGTGCTAGACGTCAACGTTCATTTGTCAAGTGCTAGGCGTCAACGTTCATTTGTCAAGTGCTAGACGTCAACGTTCATTTGTCAAGTGCCAGGCGTCAACGTTCATGTGTCAAGTGCTAGACGTCAACGTTCATTTGTAAATAGTAATTGTAAATAGTAATTGAAGAAAAAAAACGTTCATTTGTCAAGTGCCAGGCGTCAACGTTCATGTGTCAAGTGCCAGGCGTCAACGTTCATGTGTCAAGTGTTAGACGTCAACGTTCATTTGTCAAGTGCTAGATGTCAACGTCACTTGAAGTGCCAGGCGTCAGCGTTCATTTTTCAAGTGCTAGACGTCAACGTTCATGTGTCAAGTGCTAGACGTCAACGTTCATGTGTCAAGTGCCAGCTGTCAACGTCACTTGAAGTGCCAGGCGTCAACGTTCATGTGTCAAGTGCTAGACGTCAACGTTCATGTGTCAAGCGCTAGCTGTCAACGTCACTTGAAGTGCCAGGCGTCAGCGTTCATTTGTCAAGTGCTAGACGTCAACGTTTATGTGTCAAGTGCTAGACGTCAACGTTCATGTGTCAAGTACTATCTGTCAACGTCACTTGAAGTGTCAGGCGTCAACGTTCATTTGTCAAGTGCCAGGCGTCAACGTTCATGTGTCAAGTGCTAGACGTCAACGTTCATGTGTCAAGTGCTAGCTGTCAACGTCACTTAAAGTGCCAGGCGTCAACGTTCATTTGTCAAGTGCCAGGCGTCAACGTTCATGTGTCAAGTGCTAGACGTCAACGTTCATGTGTCAAGCGCTAGCTGTCAACGTCACTTGAAGTGGCAGGCGTCAACGTTCATATGTTAAGGGATAGGCGTCAACGTCCATTTGTCAAGTGCTAGACGTCAACGTTCATGTGTCAAGCGCTAGCTGTCAACGTCACTTGAAGTGCCAGGCGTCAGCGTTCATTTGTCAAGTGCTAGACGTCAACGTTTATGTGTCAAGTGCTAGACGTCAACGTTCATGTGTCAAGTACTATCTGTCAACGTCACTTGAAGTGTCAGGCGTCAACGTTCATTTGTCAAGTGCCAGGCGTCAACGTTCATGTGTCAAGTGCTAGACGTCAACGTTCATGTGTCAAGTGCTAGCTGTCAACGTCACTTAAAGTGCCAGGCGTCAAATTCATTTGTCAAGTGCCAGGCGTCAACGTTCATGTGTCAAGTGCTAGACGTCAACGTTCATGTGTCAAGCGCTAGCTGTCAACGTCACTTGAAGTGGCAGGCGTCAACGTTCATATGTTAAGGGATAGGCGTCAACGTCCATTTGTCAAGTGCTAGACGTCAACGTTCATGTGTCAAGTACTATCTGTCAACGTCACTTGAAGTGTCAGGCGTCAACGTTCATTTGTCAAGTGCCAGGCGTCAACGTTCATGTGTCAAGTGCTAGACGTCAACGTTCATGTGTCAAGTGCTAGCTGTCAACGTCACTTAAAGTGCCAGGCGTCAACGTTCATTTGTCAAGTGCCAGGCGTCAACGTTCATGTGTCAAGTGCTAGACGTCAACGTTCATGTGTCAAGCGCTAGCTGTCAACGTCACTTGAAGTGGCAGGCGTCAACGTTCATATGTTAAGGGATAGGCGTCAACGTCCATTTGTCAAGTGCTAGGCGTCAACGTTCATGTGTCAAGTGCTAGACGTCAACGTTCATGTGTCAAGCGCTAGATGTCAACGTCACTTGAAGTGCCAGGCGTCAGCGTTCATTTGTCAAGTGCTAGACGTCAACGTTCATGTGTCAAGTGCTAGACGTCAACGTTCATGTGTCAAGTGCCAGCTGTCAACGTCACTTGAAGTGCCAGGCGTCAACGTTCATGTGTCAAGTGCTAGACGTCAACGTTCATGTGTCAAGCGCTAGCTGTCAACGTCACTTGAAGTGCCAGGCGTCAGCGTTCATTTGTCAAGTTCTAGACGTCAACGTTTATGTGTCAAGTGCTAGACGTCAACGTTCATGTGTCAAGTACTATCTGTCAACGTCACTTGAAGTGTCAGGCGTCAACGTTCATTTGTCAAGTGCCAGGCGTCAACGTTCATGTGTCAAGTGCTAGACGTCAACGTTCATGTGTCAAGTGCTAGCTGTCAACGTCACTTAAAGTGCCAGGCGTCAACGTTCATTTGTCAAGTGCCAGGCGTCAACGTTCATGTGTCAAGTGCTAGACGTCAACGTTCATGTGTCAAGCGCTAGCTGTCAACGTCACTTGAAGTGGCAGGCGTCAACGTTCATATGTTAAGGGATAGGCGTCAACGTCCATTTGTCAAGTGCTAGACGTCAACGTTCATGTGTCAAGTACTATCTGTCAACGTCACTTGAAGTGTCAGGCGTCAACGTTCATTTGTCAAGTGCCAGGCGTCAACGTTCATGTGTCAAGTGCTAGACGTCAACGTTCATGTGTCAAGTGCTAGCTGTCAACGTCACTTAAAGTGCCAGGCGTCAACGTTCATTTGTCAAGTGCCAGGCGTCAACGTTCATGTGTCAAGCGCTAGCTGTCAACGTCACTTGAAGTGGCAGGCGTCAACGTTCATATGTTAAGGGATAGGCGTCAACGTCCATTTGTCAAGTGCTAGGCGCCAACGTTAATGTGTCAAGTGCTAGGCGCAAAGTTCATGCAGGCGGAATATTGAACAGGGGGAATTGTGAAGCAGGGGGAGTTGTGGAGCAGGTGGAGTATTGAAACAGGCGGGATAAAACAAGGGGAATTTTGAAGCAAGCGGTATTGTGAGAGGCAAGAGGTATTGGTAAGGAGGCGGAATATTGAAACAAATGAATTGTGGTGCTGGAGGAATATCGAAACAGAGGGAATTGTGAAGCAAGCGGAATTGTGAGGAGAAAAAATGTGTAAGCGAGATGTGCCGGCCAAAGGCTTTTGAATCGGATCTTGAGTTGAATTGTTTTGTTATGCTAGCGGTGTCACACGACGCCTGTGTTTACCCTATCAGGTGCACCTATTAGATGCTTTGCTTTGTTAAATGTATTGGTAATAAGGAAATGTTTTAATGCTGGTCAATGCATGATAATCGGGTTTTTTTTATTATGATTGGATTAGGACCAATTTTGAGGTTGTGATAAGTTGATTAGGAGTTTGTTTTTTGGTCTGTTTTGTTTTTGCTAGCGGGGTGGGGCGGCCGAAGGCCGACCAACTCCGCTAGTTCACATAAATGGAATGAGTTAAGTCACAAAGTGAGCTTAACATTAAAATTTTTATTTTTAAAATTAAATTTCTTAAAGAAAATTTTAAATTATTTTTGAATTTATAATAAATTAAAATTTGCCTCAGTGCATAACGAGTCCATAAGATTTCGGTAGAAGGTGATTGAATTGTTGAACATCCATCCAGTAATGTAAAGTTGAAGTAGTTTGTCCAGGATCCGTCAAATGTAGTTAATTTTTATGAATGTTGTTAATTAGTAATCCTGTCTGGGTCGCCATGTGTCGCAGACCCGAGGGCCTGCGACGTAAGTTTGGCAAGATGCCGCCAAAGCTGAGTAGACGTTGGATCCAGGAAATTGGCCATTTGGTTTTGCCGGGCTTGCTGGTGCCTAAGCCGGGGAGAACCGCTAAACTCGGGAATTTAGTCGTTTTTAGGCTACCTAAAATTAAATAATTGGGCTGGAAGACTCGTTATAGTAATTAATTAACAAGTACTTCAATTATTATAACGAGTCTTCCAGCCCAATTATTTAATTTTAGGTAGCCTAAAAACGACTAAATTCCCGAGTTTAGGGGTTCTCCCCGGCTCATAGGCACCAGCAAGCCCGGCAAAACCAAATGGCCAATTTCCTGGATCCAACGTCTACTCAGCTTTGGCGGCATCTTGCCAAACTTACGTCGCAGGCCCTCGGGTCTGCGACAATCCCTCTCAAGAAAATTTATAGCCGCGAACGATGTTCCGGTTTCCAAAAACACCGGCAGTAGGGAATTCAAACGCTTAAACAAAATCTTATGTTTATTAAAATTTAAAAATAAAACAATTTATATTATTGCAAAAAGAGCTAAAATTAATTTTTTAGTTACCTAGATTACTAAAAATTAATAATTAAACCATCAATTGCTGCTTATAATTTTAAATGAACGCGAGATTAAAATTTTCCTCAAAACTTTTTCAAGAAATTCAAAAAAATCAGGGTTCGGAAAAATTAATTTCCCGGGCACTATTAAGAATAATATCTAAAAATTGTCTCGACATTAAGGAAATGCATATTTTAGTAGATTATCTATTACATATGAATTATTAGAATGGATTTTTGATAATAATATTTATTTGACATAATATTCACTTCATCTAGCAATTCTTAGTCAGAGCTTAATTTTTTGGATGCCTAATATTACTTAGGCAATTAATATGCATTAAAAAGATATAATATGTATTAAAAACATCATAAAATCATAATTCCTAATATACCGTATTTCTTTTAATAGTGCGACCGGTCGGTTTATTTTTAAACAATCCTCTATAGGGTTGGTTGCACTGCTGGATACTGGGCATCTGCTTGGTTCGGCTCCGGGGTTTTCAAATTCTTGGCTCAGGCTTTGCCGAAGCTATCTCCCAATGCCGTATACAGCACGGGTCGGTTTATTAGAGAGGATCGGTCTAACAAAGAGTTTTACTATTAGAAGAAATACGGTAATTATCTAAAGGTTTATGGAAGCAGCCATCGAGACCAATTTGTGTTTCGCCAAGGTGCTTTTATGAAAACAAACGTCCTTCGTTCCCGTGTATTTCCACCTGTCGACAATAATCAAAATATTATTGCTGGAGATGATAGAGCGAATATTTTTGTTGGTTTAGCTGCTTTGCATACTCTTTTTGTTCGGGAACATAATCGGTTGGTTTATGAACAATAAATTATTTTTTGTTAAAAGTACCAAGGATCTATCCGGATTGATTATACAAAATCTTGAATTCATTTATTTGTGTAGCTTCCCTACATATTAATTAATAGAATATTGTCTTGTTAATAAATATTCTATAATTTAGCAAACATCCTGATTTTTTTGCACTTGTTTATTTTTTGGGTGCCTAATAATTCTTAGGCAATTATTTAATTTCTAACCGACCCAATTTCCGTCGAGTTTTTCAAGTACGGAGATAAATAAAATTTTTAAAATTTTATAACGGGTAGCAACCCGTTGTTTTTTGTTCGAGATTTCCAAATCCTAAGATCGTGATATTATATTTTGAAAACGGACTAAACTCTATATTGTAAGGGTAAAGGTGGGGTAAGGGTAAAGGCAGGGTAAGGGAGGGGTAATAGTAAGAGATAAATGGAAAAAACGTTTTCCATCTTATTATAAACTTTTCTACCTACTTTTTCATTACTTTTAAGTATTGCTTTACTTCTTCAAAAAGTGAATCCTCATTGGGACCACGATAGAATTTATTTGGAGACTAGAAGAATTGTTGGGGCTGTAATACAAGTATTTAATTTTGATTTCTGGGAATTTTTTGTTATTTTAAATTTCAGAAAATAACATATGAAGATTATTTGCCTAAGCTTTTTGGAAAAAAATTTGATGAACTTATTGGAAAATATAAGGGATATAATCCAAAAGTTGACCCCTCAATTTTTGTAGGTTTTATTTAAATAAATAGATTAATTTTTGGGGTATCTTCTACTTTATAGTAATTAACTTAACTATTGTTTTATTTAAATTTCTAAGCTTTTGCCACATTATGCGGATAGTACGCCATTCAAAGCTTTATTTTTGGAAGCCAAGTTATAGTTGGCTAATTTGTTTAACATAATAAGGAATATTTCAAGAATACTCTGGATTGTTTCCGGACAGTCTGATTGAAAAATTCATATTTTTAATATTTTTTGAGTCGGTTTGAAGAGGTATACATAGAGCTATCTCTACAAATCTTCCTAATCTGTCTATATTCCTTGATACCTCACCTCTCTCTACTCGCCCAAATTCCTCGATAACTCGAGACTTCATGGAGAATTTCTTCGGGTAATTGGTATTATGTACTATTCATTTTTTGACTAAACTTGTGAATTCTTGGACAACTGAATCCTTTAAGAAAATATTTTTTTATTTTTAGAATGAATTTACAAGTTGCGCATTTCGGTTTGGTCATGGAATGATTCAAGTGCTTTACTTTTTCATTCGAAAATTTTTATTTTTTAGGAGTTTTTTTAAAATTTTTTTCAGAAAATTTTTTTTAATTTTTTAGAAATAATGGAATAGATCCTTTAGTAAGAGGTAATTTTTAACAAAAAAATTTTATTTAAAAAATAATTTTCAAAAAAATATTTTTTAGGTTTAATGTCATTACCTGCAAGACTGCCACAAAGACTGACTGTTTCTGTAACTGAAAAGATTTTTGGAAATTCTGATTTGGGGTAAAAGTTAAAATTTAATCAAAACAATAAACGGGGAAATATTTTTGACAAATATTTTCAAACATTTTTGTTATAAATTTACTAAAGTAATTCCGATTTACTCAGAAAACCATCATTTCGAGCTTAATATGAGAAATTTAAAATAATTTTTATATTAGTTAGCTAAATCTTGTTATGTTGATATTTTCCACACCATTCTGTTTATTTTTGTAAGCTAAACAGCGCTTTAGCTATCTAATAATTTGAAATTTTAAAAAGTTTGTAAAATAGGTGACTTAACTATACTGCTAATGGTTCATTGTACTTCTACCTATAAATTTCCTCAAAGGATTTGGAGTAAATTTTGTAAAACTTCATTAAGTAAGCAAGCGGCAGTCTAAGAAAAATAGCTTTAAAAATAAAAATTTAATTAATATAAGTATTTGAATTACATACGAATGAAAAGTAGGCATTCTTTTTTTCAGTGTTTTTTTCTCAGTTTAGTTTTTAAATTTTTTGGAAGCTAGGCTTTTTTTACCTTAGCTATTATTCAATAAAGAGTTAAATTTAAAAAACCCCTCAATTTCCAGTTCAATCAACATTCAACGAGGGAGAGACCACGGAATTCCAGGATATATTGCTTGGCGTAATTTATGTAATTTGCCACATGTCAAAGACTTTGCTGATTTAAACACAACAATTAGTAATGAAATTGTGAGGGAAAACTTGAAAATTTTGTATAAAAAAGTTGAATTGATTGATATGTATGTTGGTGCTCTTTTAGAGGATCCTATTGAAGGGGCGCTTATTGGTGGGTTTTTGAAATTTAAAGGAGAATTTCTTCTACCAAATATAAGCCATCTTCCAATTAAAAATTTATGTATCATTAAAGAGATAGATTTTGTATCAGGGATCGCGCCGACCCGATTCACGATTCACGAAAATCGTGAATTCAAAATTTTCGTTAATTCACGTTCCCGATTCACGATATTTTTTTGAAAATCGGGAAAAAACCGGGAATTTTATTACGCCGCAGGCAAAAATTTGAAGAATTTTTGAAGTCCAAATCACCATATTTCCTCCCTTTTAGATCCCATAATTAATAAAAATTCCCGATTTTGATTGAAAAAATGAAGTAATCTGGTGACTTTATTCACCCGCTACCTAATTTTATGTTTAATATGAAAAATCTAAAAAGTCTTTATAGAATTTAAATCTTGAAATATGAATATTAGTAGTAATAATTCTTTGCGTTGATTATTTATTTTTGTAAGCTAAACAACGCTTTAGCTATTTAATCTTAAATGTCCATTTCAGATTCCATTTTTTCGTTAAAGAGCTTAAAAAATTTTTTATCTTCTATGTTCATTCGGTTACCGAATGATTTATTAACATTTGGGCTAAATAATAAAAATCATCTCTTTAGAAGAAGGGAGATGCTCTCATTTATTTAAAAAAAATTTTTTAAGGTCCAACATTAGCTTGTGTTGTTTCCAAGCAGTTCAAGGCTCTAAGAGATGGTGATCGGTCAGTTTTACAAAAGAATAATTAACTTATTTCCTTCAGGATTAGGCATTATTTTGGATAAATTTTTAAGAATTTTCTAAATTATAAAATAATTCAATGACCTTAGGCAATTTTTAATTTTAATGGTAAAAGTAAATAAATTTTCTGTTTCAATATTGCGAGATTTCTAAGTTACACTAGCATAATTCTGAAACATAAATTTAATTTACGGACGAGCTAAAAATTTTTAGAAGGGTTGAATATGCCGTTTCGATTCCCCAATTCCAAAATTGGAAATTTATTTTTTATGTCGGCACATTCCCTCATGTGTTAATCAAAAATTGTCCAAACATTCTTACCTTTCTTCCAAGAATTAAAAATAAACTTTTGTCCAAATCTAAATTTTTTTGTAGAATTTACAACACAATTTCTAAACAAATAATCTTATTAATCATTATCTTTTCCACAGATTTTTCTATGAGAACCCAGACATACTTTCCAGTGAACAAATAAAACAAATAAAACGTGCAACTCTAGCTAGAATACTTTGTGATTCTTGCGATTCTATGAAAAAAGTTTGTAAATTTTGTTTTTTTAAAGCTTTTTCAATGAGTAGAAAAGTCTAGAAATTTTCCAAAAAATTAAAACCAAATTAAAAACATAAATCTTTAAATAATAAAAATAGCTTTATTTGTAACTTATTAATTAATAAAATTAATTAATTATAATTTATTTTAATAAATTAACAGTTAATTGTTCGGTGCAATATCATTAGCTTTTAATTTTTTGGATGTCTAAATATTTAACTTAGACAATTTTATTAATTGGGACCTTAAATTTTATCCATCTAGTGAACGGAAAAAATAAAAAAATTAGATTCTTAGATAAATAAAATAATTTGCAATTTTTATTTCCGCTACCAATCAAGATTCAAACCCAAATTTAAGAAATTTTACCTAAACGTTTTTCTAATTTATTCTTCCAGGTACCCAGACATGCATTTAATCAAGCCAAGGCTGAAGACCTAATTAATTGTGACCAGATTGATTCACCAAATTATTTTAAATGGAAGGAGGACCAACTTGGGATTTAAATTATCTTTCTGAATAATCTTCAATTTCATTTGTCCCAATTATTATTTTCAATATATGTAGTTTAACTCTTATACAATTCTTAAAAGTTTTTCCGATGAAAACCTTACCTAAATTTATGGCCGTAATTTTTAAATTTAAATTTTCAGTACTGTTAGTCAGTAAAAAATAAAAACCTATGGGTGTACAAGCCATTTTTAGTACCGGATTTTTAATTAACATATGACAAAAAATAATGTAACAATTTTTCTAGAAAATAAACAAAATTGGACTTTTTAACTACTCGTATGGTTAGTTTCTCCGACAAGACGCACGTGTGCGTATATAAAATCGGAAATTTTTTTGTTTTTTATTTTAGTTAAATCACTCGCGTCTTTTGCAAGACTTGCATGTTATTTTTAAGTAGCCAAGCATAATAATGTTTATTTTAGAGAAATTTGGCATTTATTTATTTCATTTATTAAATACTTTAAAATTTTGTATACTAATTTTTAAAATATTTTTTATAATTCCCCTCCGTCTAAATTTTTGCTCAAAATTATTTAAACCCATTAAACTAAATAAAAATTAATCTAAATTTGTTATGTACTAGACTTCGATATCATTAACAAAGAATAACGAGTTAAAATAAGGACGCAAGCTGTGATTTATTACGATAAAAATACACAATAATGTACTACCTAATTTTGTAAAGTCTACCAAAAAATTTGTTTTTTTTTTTCGTTGTAATACATAATTGTCTGTTAGAGCATGCTTTAACATCCAAAAATAATCTAAGACAAATTACCAAAAATTAAAATTTATTTTTAAACATTTTTAGATCTCTGTAAATTTTGGACATCAATTGGTGAATGTAAAAATAACAAGGATTGGATGCGGGACCATTTGTCCTGTTATTGGATGTCCTGTTCCACATCAGATGTCCGTGTAAGCAACAATGCTTTTGGTTGTTCTCCTGCATTAACTAGACCAAATTGTAACAAAAATCTCTGCTATCATTTAAAATTCCGAACTCTAGATGGTTCGTTTATTTATTAATTTAGGCAAAGTTGGGCTATTAAAAAATGTTTTCTTGCTTTTCTAGGAAAATATAAATTATTTTGTTTTTAAAGTTTAATAAACTTTTAGGTGGATAAATGTTTAAGTAATATCTTTTTACACGTAAATATTTTTGTAAGCCAGAACATCGTTCTAGGCTATAAATATTTTTTTGTAAAATTTTATCGCTTTACTTAATGATAATGATAATATCCATGGATGGGGTTTGTTATGAAATACCGCGGATATAACTAGATGCGGATATATATCCCTTAAATTTTCGAGGATATTGACATTAAAATTTATGACCCTGAGCATCTCATTTTATTCAAGATCATTTTGCTTTAAATTTATTTTGAATTTAGGAACTTGTAACAATTTGGAAAAGCCGTTGTTTGGTGCGGCATTTATGCCTTTGGCTCGGTGAAAATTAATTTTTTCGACAAAATAATTTTATTTCAAATTTCAAGGCTAAGAGAACCTGTTTACGATGACAAGATGGCAGCTCCTGTTGGTATATTATTTTTTAGATTTTATAGGGGCAATACACCGTCGACATATACGGATTTCCATATTTTTCCGGGCCTCGTTGGGTTTTCAAGATTTACACTAAATATTATATGTTCATATTTTTCGATTGATAGTAGGGTTGCCGTTTTCGGTTTTTCGAGCTTGGTTTTTTTCTATTCGATTCGTTTTCGAGCTGAAAAGCCTCGGCTCGCTCGATCTTTCGAGTTTCGGGTCGAGCGAGCTGGCAACTCTAATTGATAGTCCATATAAATCCGTTCCCTAATTATAACTCATACGACCAAAATTTTATTTTAAAATTTGTTCATCTAATCGAAATGGGCGTTTATTTTACTCTAATTTGTGAACGGTATTTTTGTCGGACAGCTATTTATACCTTCACGAAAAATATAATATCAATTTCTTATCTCATTTTATTTTCTAGCCTCAATCAATTATTTGAAGCCCTCCTCAAGAGAAGCAAGCAGATTAGTTAGTTAATCTTTCTGGGTATTAAGTAAGCTTTTAAATTAGATGCTCAGTTCAACAGCAGAAATTCCAACAAAATGGAATGCTCTCCTTATGCAATGGGGACAATTTATTGCCCACGATGTTTCAAAAACTACAATGTTAAATAATCAAGTAAATTAATGAAAAATTATTCCGGACCGGAATAATCCGGAGATCGTGTAAAAATTTCTGGATTTTGGACTCGGACTCTGTAAATTTCGTCCATCGCCGGGTTGTTATGTATCGACTTGCGGTGTGTCCGATACTAACAGAAAGACTAGACTACCTAACAAGGTTTATCACGAAGCTAACAATACAATATAATAACGAGACTATACGCTGGAGTAGAATACTAGCTTTGACTACGGACTAAGACTGACTAACTGGCGACTACCCGACTACTAAAAGGCTGCGCCTTTTATACTAAGCGCGTCACCCTAACACGGGCACTCATTTAAGATTTGTAGAACAATTTATTTTTGTTTACATTTACAGATCTGTGCAAGTTGTCTTCCAGAAGGCGGTACTTGTTTTCCTGTAATGCTTAGCCGCTTGGATCAAACGTAAATATTTTTAAAATTTATTTTTTAGAAAAAAATTTTTGGATATAGTGTAGTGTACCGGTGGTAAAAGTTCGGGACGTGACATATGTCATTCGATTCGACAAGCTGAGTCGAACGGTATCACTCACTATTTTAGGAAATGATTCTGGACCTAGTTATAGGTCACTGAAAATCGAAAAACCATAGGGGGGAGTAAGCCCAACTTTGGGGTGAAAATTCTAATATGCAAATAATAGCTCATTCGAAAGAACTCTTCGGGCTGAGTCGAATGACACAAAAATCAGCTTGATTGAACAAGTTTGAGTTGAGATATAGGGCTCGAAATGGACAAAAACCATGGGGGGATTTTGGGTCAAAAATTCGATTCTACAAATGTTAGCTCATTCGAGAGAGCTCGTCGAGCTGAATCGAATGACACCAAAACCATCTTGATTGCACAAGTTTTGACAAAGTTACGATAGAAAAACTACAAACATAAACTTATGGGTCGTCGGCGAGGCGCTTGTGCAAGACCCCGCGCTTCGCGCGGGGTCTTGCGGCACGCGCCTTGCGGGGAGTCTACGGGCGCTGGGTCTGGGCTTGTAACATAAACCTATTCCTATCTCCCTTCCTCTTGACGTATTTGGGGCCTCCGTAGCAGCAAAAATCTCCACAGATGCCATAGGTAAGGAGCTAAAACAAACGTCATAATTTTGTAAAATCAAGTCGGATTTTGTTGATTTTGGTGTCATTCGACTCAGCTCGACGAGCTCTTTCGAATAAGGATTTTCGAATTTTTGCATTTTCGAATTTTTCACCCCAAAAAAGTGCTTGGTCCCCCGTTTGGTTTTTCGATTTTTCAGGACCTATAACTCGGTCTAGAATCATTTCCTAAAATAGGGAGTGGTACCGTTCGACTTAGCTCGTCGAGACGAATCGAATGACATATGTCACGTCCCGAACTTTTACCACCGGTACACTACACTACAGCCAAATTTTTAATAAAATTTTGTGAAATAATTTAAGATTTGGTCGTTTTCTCTGCCTTCCGGTTGCTCGCTCGTCTCCTGTAAATAAAATAATGAATAAAAGTTTTATTCTTTTAATTTCTAGGTCTGCGGAACAGGAGAAGACAATAATGTTCGACAGCAATACAATGAAAACACAGCTTTTATTGATGGATCTATGGTAAGCATTGGTGCTCGGATCTGATCCGGGTGGATTTTTTGGATTTTGGGTACATATCCCAAATTCGTCTCAAGAAAATTTATAGCCGGGAACAATGTTCCGGCTTACAAAAATAATGGCTTCGCCTCTTCGAAAGATTCAAACGTTTAGACAAAAATTAAAGTTTTGTCGCTGAAGAAAACAAAAATGGGGTTGCGGCGCGACAGGTGTGAACCGCAGTTGTCGGGATTGAATTAGACTGTCCCGGGAAGCCCTAAATTCTTCTTCAGAAAAGTGGTCCAACTCTCTAGGGCGAGTGGACGGAACCAAAGCTCTTTATTGACGAGCTATTGAAGTTGCCTAAGGGCGGCAAAGGAATATCAAACAAAAAAAGGAAAGAATAATCAAATTAAAATATATTTATTCAAAAGGACCTTAAACTTGGGTAATTAAACCATAAAATTAAATGAGTAAAAAATGAACTTAAGTTTGGCCAATTAGTTAAAAAGATTAAAAGGATTAAAGGCCAAAACCTAAGTTGGAAAAATTAACTAAAGCGCAGGTGGGGAAAAAATGTAAAAGTGAAGGAGAAATAAACACAGAGAATAAAGCTTAAAATAGCTAAAACTAAATGAATAAATAAAATGATTAAATAAGCATAGGAGAAATGATCAGAAATGGGGTTAGCACAAAAGGGTGTGGCTAACAAAAGAGATATGGGCAACTGGTACAAACGATTAAATAATTAGACGGTGCAAAAGATCACCAATAAAAAATCAAAAATATTTAATCAATTATGGCAAACGTCGCTTCGGCGACACTGGGGCGCCGGCCAATAGCAGCGAGCATGCCATTCATCTGAATGCCCATAGTTGCGGCAGAGCATATTGATTCTCCAATGCATATTGAGTTCTCTGTGGGTTCTCCTTGTATTATACTCAGGCGGTAAATATTTTTCCCCTCGATTTTGGTTGCGAATAGAGAGTCGCATAGCGCGGATAGAAGTTTGAAATAAAGCGGAGAAGATTGAAAAAATGAATTGGATACGGTGAACACGATTTTAACATGCGTGATAATCCAATAGATAAAAGTAAAAGAAAGAGCAGTCCCGATCCTGATAAAGTTCCAGAATTGACGGGAGCATTCCGCTTTATTAAAGTTGCCGGCGCAGCACAATTCTAAATTGGCGAATTCGCTGGGGCTGATTATTTTAACTCCCTCCTTAATACATGAAATTTGACATTTTGGGCATGTCACATTAAATTTGGGCGATCCATTGATGGATGCAAAACAGAAGATTGATAATGCCACGTTTAGTAGGGTAGACACGAGTGCTCTTGATTTGCTCCTCGTTGTTATTCGATGTCCGGCGTTAGTCTTTGGGTCCCGCACGGAAGTTTCTTGAGTTCCTTCGGTCGCTGGGTCGACTTGAGGTGGGACAATAAACTCTTGTTCGGTTGGTTTTATTTCTAGAGGGCACACGCTATTGATTGGACGCGTGAGAGTGTTGCCATTTTGCGGTTTTATTTTTACTCTCCTGGTTGCTCCAGGTTTCCCTCCTAATTTGACGATACGTCCCATGGGCCATAAATTCCTCGGAGTATGTTTTTCTTCTACAGTTAAAAGTTCGCCAATCCTAGGGGCGGATTGGGTTTCCAGTCTCTTTCCTTTATGGGCGGTTTGAGTCCTGGACTTTATTAGAATAGGTCGAGCTAATGATGGACGCTCAATTTGTTGCGCAATCGGTTTGATAGGAAGTAAACCATTTTGGGCGGTTTCTAGTGGGTAGTGTTTAATCTCGTTTATGTTTTGCTGTTGCGCAATTTTTATTAGGAGACCAGTGGTTAAAAAGTCCTTTGCGGGGATTGCGGAGTTTTCCTACTAGATGCTTGAGAAATAGAGAGAAACTCGGGGCGGCGATTCTTTATAAGTAAAGAAGGTTCGCGGCCAGGTTTGATGAATTTAGTTTTCGGAAATTGAGGAACCCAAATTGTAATTCTTATTTCATCCCATGAGTGAAAACTCTCTGTATTGATTAGAGTGTTGGTTATTTGAGACTCAGCGGTGGAGTCGGAATTGGTTAAGGTTCTGATTTCCTTGGCGCGGTTTGTTATAAAGACCGGTTGGTGGTCCACATCTTGAAGCCAGCTAAGGGCAATGGTTGAGTCACTCCAAATGAAGGGTTTATCTAGTTCTCGTTGTAATTCCTTTTGGATTAATTTGGTTGCTCTAACTTCCGCTAAAATTCCTAATAGTTCTAATTGCGGTATGTTGAGTGTTGAGTTTGCTTTCAATTGGCGCAAACGATTTTTTAAGAGGAACAAGGCGGTTCGCTCCTTTGAAAGATGATGCCTTTTGGCGGCAGCTAGGATGTACGGAAAACTAATAGTCCCAAATGAAATTCTCTTGAATCGATCGGCGGCTAAGTTGGACGGCGAGAGAGGTTGGTCCATGTTTTTTAGCCAAAGGAATTTACAGAATTCTCGATCCGATTCGATTAATGAGATTTGATGAAAAGCCTTCTCGATATCGGCCAAAACGGGGATATTGGTTTCCCGGAGGATGAGCAATTGGTTAATTAAGTTGTCAAGTAACACTGGTCCTCTAAAGAATGATTGGTTGAGTGAGGGAAGTCCTTTCGGATGAGCGCTTGCATCATAGACTAAGCGGATTTCCCCTTTGTTAAATACTGCATGATGCGGGAGGAAGTGTTCCTGCATGTCCGGGTGGCATTGGGTGAATTCAATTACTCCGCGTTTAAGTTGGTCCTCTATTGCTTTCTGGTATTCCTGGGCTATATTGGGCGCCCCTTCTGTTCGTTTGAGTACGGATGATAAACGTTTGTAGGCCATGTCAAAATTGGAGGGTAATTCTAATGAGGATCCGGAAGTTCCTTTTGGTGATTTCCGAGGAAGTCCGGCCGTGTATCTCCCGTCCGGGTCCTGTGTGATGGACTGTTCGACTAATCTATTGGCGATTTCGTCGTCCTTATTTTCTGGGTTGGCGGTAATCCCCATAGACTCAAGGTTCCCAAATTGCTCTATTTTATTACTGGCGGGCATTTCTTCCGGTGAGCTGTGCACGGCAGAAAGAGAAATGCAGGTCAGCGAGGTAGGTGAAATATAATGGGGTAATTCACCGCAGAGCATCGAACCAAAATGCGTTTTGATAATGTGCAGATTTCTTCCTATTTTCCTGGATCCGAGGAAGAATCTCCAGAACTCTCTAACTCCTAGTAGAATTTCTGGTTCCCTATTTTTGACGGGAATGTTTTTGAGGTCTCGGTAGTTAGTAGGGATCCGAGTTCCATCCCATTGAATACACGGAAATGCAGGGACGATTTGCGGAATTGAGCAAAATACAGCTTCTTCCCATCTCCCGTTGGGCTTATGGAGCCTAATCTTGTGTCCAGTTGAGCGAAATTTGACTTTATCGGCGCCAAAAACGCGTACTGAGTGATTAGAGGTAGAAATTCTCGGTGGTCTTAAACGGTCGACCAAAGACTGAGAGATGTAGGAAGTTTGGGAGCCGGTGTCCCAGAGACCAACAGTAGTGTAAATTGGTCGATTATTCGCAGAACTTAATTTTAGTTTGCATGTCATCAGAAAGGTGTGAGGTTTTGACTCTGTGGCGGTCATAGCCATTTCTGGGTTAGCGGGAACACTCGGGTTTGTTCCGGGGTGATTTTCAGAATGTATTCGCGAATTTGTATAAATTTTAGCTGGTTGGTGAGTCAGACTATTAACCGGTGAAAGGTTTTCATTCCCTCGAAAAGAGTTATTTTGCTGGCTAGTAGGGTGACTCTTTCTTTTGTATTGCTCCCCTTTTTGGCGGGTGCAGATAATAAAGTGGTGCTTGCCGCCGCAGTTCCTACATCTTTTGGTCGATGTACACTGGCCTATTTTATGTCCTTCGCGTAAACAATTCAAACACCTGCGTTGAGCCTGCAAGCGGGTTTTGCGGCTTTCGGGTGTTTGGAATTTGCGGCAAACTGAAGGGAGGTGATCTCCAGTACAAAGTGAGCATTGGCCGACATTCCTTTCAATGGCTGTGAATGTGCGGGTAAAGTTGGATGATGGCGAATGTGCTGGCCGGTGACTCTTTGATTGGCGAGTCGGCTGACTATATTCCCTTTGAATGGACGGGACTCTCAATCTCTTTGTGCAAATTTCCACTTCCTCTCTTATTGCTACTTGTTCTAAAAGGAAATTCCTAAGTTCCTTATGTGTCCATTCTCCGGCTGGTGAACTTCGTTCCCTCTCTATTATTTTTTCAATAAGAGTGGAAGGAAGTTTGGCCTTAATTGTGGTGACTAGTAGGGACGCGTCTTCTTTTGTGCTGAAATTGCATTCTAATTGTCTGCAAATTCTTTCTATGTTATCGCAAAAGGTGCGAAGCGAATCAGCGGTGTCCTTTGTTGGTGGTAATTGAAGAAGCTCTGATTGGAGAGTTTCTCTGAGGTTCCGGGTACTACCATATCTTCCTTTTAAACATTCCACTATAATCGGGTAATTTTCGGCAATTCTCGGGTATCCTTGGATGGTCGATTCCGCTGATCCCATGAGTGAATTGCATAAATGGTGGATTTTGAGCGCGTCTGGGATGTTTGGATTGTCATGGATGGCCAACTCAAAACATTGCCAAAAACTGGTCCATTTTTCGGGTTCCCCAGAAAATTTCGGAATTTCCATGGGAGCGATTTTAAAAGAGTCGTATGCTGGGTTACGCGGTAATTCTTGTTGGTTTGGTCGCTGGGAATGATGCGAGTGTCGGGATCGTATGGAGGCGCTCCGTGATCTAGTCCTGGACTGAAGATTGCCGGAAGTGCTATCCCGTTCGACTATTTCATCGATTGTGTCGATGATGGCCAGGACTTCCACGACCCATTCGGTAAAATGTTTGTAGCCCGCTAGGAGGGGGTCATCCGGTGCCGGGCGTTGGAAGTTTTCATAAATTCTTTCCTCCGCCGGTAGGTTTTCCCGTTTCATTTTTCTCATAAAATCCTGCCATTCCCGGTTTAAATTTTCTATCCTTACGGTATTACTGGCCAACTGCTTCCGAAGAGTGCGGAGTCTTTGTAGTTGCTGTTCTTCTAACACCTCTTGTTGGGCGGTGATGATGTTGGTAGCTTCATTGAGGTTGGTTTTGAGTTGTCTGATGGCTGGGACGATCATTCGGCGGATTGGTCCCGACGACATGTTGAATGAAATTATGTAGATTTGTTGAGTTGTGACGGTAGATAGATGAGTAGTGTAGACTGTAGAGTTGTGATGGTTGAGAAGTTCTGTAGTTGAAGATCTAATTGGGCGATCTGGTGAGTGTAGAACTGATGAGTCGAATTGAAGTGTCGACAGAAGAAGTAGTGTTGAGTTGGCTGGAAGTTGCCTGTCGGTTGAAAAACAGAAGAAAAATTTAATTTAAATTAATTAGAAAATTTGATGAAGATAATGAAGAGAAGAGAAGGGTCCCGGGTCGTGGCACCATAAAGTTTTGTCGCTGAAGAAAACAAAAATGGGGTTGCGGCGCGACAGGTGTGAACCGCAGTTGTCGGGATTGAATTAGACTGTCCCGGGAAGCCCTAAATTCTTCTTCAGAAAAGTGGTCCAACTCTCTAGGGCGAGTGGACGGAACCAAAGCTCTTTATTGACGAGCTATTGAAGTTGCCTAAGGGCGGCAAAGGAATACCAAACAAAAAAAGGAAAGAATAATCAAATTAAAATATATTTATTCAAAAGGACCTTAAACTTGGGTAATTAAACCATAAAATTAAATGAGTAAAAAATGAACTTAAGTTTGGCCAATTAGTTAAAAAGAATTAAAAGGATTAAAGGCCAAAACCTAAGTTGGAAAAATTAACTAAAGCGCAGGTGGGGAAAAAATGTAAAAGTGAAGGAGAAATAAACACAGAGAATAAAGCTTAAAATAGCTAAAACTAAATGAATAAATAAAATGATTAAATAAGCATAGGAGAAATGATCAGAAATGGGGTTAGCACAAAAGGGTGTGGCTAACAAAAGAGATATGGGCAACTGGTACAAACGATTAAATAATTAGACGGTGCAAAAGATCACCAATAAAAAATCAAAAATATTTAATCAATTATGGCAAACGTCGCTTCGGCGACAAGTTTTTTAAAATTTAAAAATAAAACAATTTATATTGCATAAAAAATCCGGGTTTTCAAATTCTTGGCTACGCCGCAGCTGGCTCCCGGAGCCATACCCAGCACTGATCGGTTTATTAGAGGGGGTTCAGTCTAATAGAGAGTCGCACTATTAGAAGAAATAAGCTAATTATCAAAAGGTTTATGGAAGCAGCCATTGAGACCAATTTGTGTTTCGCCAAGGTGCTTTTATGAAAACAAACGTCCTTCGTTCCCGAGTATTTCCACCTGTCGACAATAATCAAAATATTATTGCTGGGGATGATAGGGCGAATATTTTTGTTGGTTTAGCTGCTTTGCATACTCTTTTTGTTCGGGAACATAATCGGTAACTTTATGAACAAAAAATTATTTTTTGTTGATATGTAATTGGGGTCTAACCAGCATGATTATAGAAAATTTTGAATTTATTTATTTAGACCCCTTAGTCTACTGAACCGGACTGAAAACCAGTGACTAGAACATCCTTCAAAAGTATTTGCTGAAAAATATTACTGTAAAGCATATAGCTATTTAATTCCTAAGGCTATGCAGAAGGCGGCGTGGAGTAATGGTTAACACATCAGTTTCGGTCTACTGATGTCAGTCCGGTCTACGCTCCCAGCCGCCGAACAACCTTTTGCACTAGCTAAAGGAGAGAAATAGCTATAGCCCAGTTGCTTTACTTTACTTCATTTATGGGATAAACTGGTTTAAGATTTTAACTCAAAACGGCCTCAAATATCCAAAAATCGTATCGTTCTCGGCTCATAACATGGTATTCCATTCCATATCCTATCCAATAAATACTGCCAAAACACAATTATAACTCGATGATACGGATTAATAATCGTTTGTGTTTAGCCCTACTTTATATTAATTAATCCGACGAAAGTTTTATTTAAATAACTGGATTTAAATGATAAACACTATTATATTTTTAATTTGTAACTTTCTATTTTTGGAAGCCAATTTTTCATTGGCTAATTTGTTTAGGGTTCCCCTTTTTATCATTTATTTTTTGGCTCTTAAAAAAATCTCGATAATAGGGAAAGAAATGAGAGAGAGAGTTTCTAAACTACTATACATATTTCCAAATTCTTCCATAATTTTTTTAATTTTAGAATGAATTTACATGTTGCGCATTTCGGTTTGGTCATGGAATGATTCAAGTTCCTTCCCTTTATGATTTAAAAATTAAAAATTTTTTTAGGAATTTTATCCTTTCTTTAATCAAGAATTTGCTCAAATTGGTAAAAAATATTTTCTAATATTTTTAATAATTTTTTATTTTTGGGTGGAATACCATTTAATGAAGGAATGTTTAAATCTGTCCATATTTTGTAAGGCAAAAAAATTTTTTGAGAAAATATTTTTATTTTTTAGAAATAATGGAATAGATCCTTTAGTAAGAGGTAATTTTTACTGAAAAAATTTCTATTTTAAAAATAATTTTCAAAAAAAAATATTTTTTAGGTTTAATGTCATTACCTGCTAGACTGCCACAAAGACTGACTGTTTCTGTAACTGAAAAGATTTTTGGAAATTCTGATTTGGGGTAAAAGTTTAAATTTAATTAAAACAATAAACCGGGGACCTTTCGGTTTGAGTTTCCTCGTCTATTTTTGAGAAATATTTTCAAACTTTTTGATATAAATTTACTAAAGTAATTCCAATTTACTCAGAAAACCATCATTTCGAGCTTAATATGAGAAATTTAAAAATAATTTTTATATTACTTCACTAAATCTCGTCATGTTACTACGTATATTTCGTGCCATTTTTATTATTTTTGTAAGCTAAACAGCACTTTAGCTATTTTAAGCTTAATTTTAAGCAAAAAAGCACTTCGCTCATTTTGTGTTGAGAAATTAATAAAATTTCTGAAAATTTAAATGTTATTTTAACCGAAAATTTCCAAGACGAAAGACTTGGACTTGTGGAACTATTATGTCATTGGGTCATCTAATTTCTACCCTTAAATTTACTCTGAGGTCTTTTGAGGGAATTTTGTAAAATTATCGCTAAATTGGCAAGCGGCAACCCAATAAAAATAGCTTAAAAATAAAAATTTAATTAATGAAAGTATTTGAATTATATACTAATGAAAAATGCGATTCTTTTTTTAAATGATTTTTATATTATTTTTTTTTAATTTTTTGGAAGCTAGGCCTTTTTTACCTTAGCTAATATTTATTAAAGATTCTTTCATAAAACTCCCCTCAATTTCCAGTTCAATCAACATTCAACGAGGGAGAGACCACGGAATTCCTGGATATATTGCTTGGCGTAATTTATGTAATTTGCCACATGTCAAAGACTTTGCTGATTTAAACACAACAATTAGTAATGAAATTGTGAGGGAAAACTTGAAAATTTTGTATAAAAAAGTTGAATTGATTGATATGTATGTTGGTGCTCTTTTAGAGGATCCTATTGAAGGGGCGCTTATTGGTGGGTTTTTGAAATTTAATGAGGATTTTCAAAAGATTTTACAAAAGTTAATATAAATGAGTCTACTAGGGGGTAGATGCAACGAACACCAGCTACTTTATCTAATTTTATCATTAATATGAAAATTCCAAAAAAATTCCGTAAAATTTAAATTTTGAATTATGCAATATAAGTTGAAAAATTCTTTGGTTTGAGTAATTATTTTTGTAAGCTAAACAACGCTTTAGCTATTTAATGGTAATGCCCATGCAAATTCCATTTTTTGTTAAAAAAATTTCTTTAATAATTTTTTTTTCTCGAGCTTTATGGGTTATCGAATGATTTGTTAACATTTTGGCTAATTGTTAAAATATCATCCCTTTAGATAAGGGGGAGATTTTAAAAATTACTTCCTAATTTTCTCATTTATTTCCTAAAAATTTTTAAGGTCCAACATTAGCTTGTGTTGTCTCAAAACAATTCAAGGCTCTGAGAGATGGTGATCGGTCAGTTTTACAAAAGATTAATTACCGTATTTCGTTTAAGATAATTTGATAATTTGAAACAAATTCGGCTCGTTTTTCCCATTTTCCCATTTTTTATCAATATTCCTTTTTGTCCCAATATCTAATTTTCTATACGAAAAAGTTAGGGTGGAAAAACGGGAATTAAAATACTATCAAAAATAATCCTTTTTATTTGATTGTAGGCAAAAATTAGAAAGATTTTATGGAAGAAAGGAAAAAGTCTGACCATTTTTAAAAATATAGGCTGAAAATTGAGGAGGAAAAAAGGGGGTCTGTCCGCATCAATACATATTACTCCCATTTCTTCCAAGAATTAAAAATTAAACTTTTGTCCTATTCTGTAAATTTTCTTGTAGAATTCACATCAAAATTTCTAAACAAATAAATTTATTAAATTATTCTTTTTTTCACAGATTTTTCTACGAGAACCCAGACATACTTTCCAGTGAACAAATAAAACAAATAAAACGTGCAACTCTAGCTAGAATACTTTGTGATTCTGGCGATTCTATGAAAAAAGTTTGTAAATTTGTTTTTTTAAAGGCTTTTTTCACTCATTAGACAAAGTCTAGAAATTTCCAAAAAAATTAAATTTTAAAAGATTTTAAAAACTAGATAATAACCGTCTATCCTGAAATTTTGAACTTATTAATTAATACAATTAATTACTTATTTATTTCAATAAATTAACAGTTAATTGGTCTTTCGTCAGAAGCATTTAATTTTTTGCATGTCTAAATATTTAAATTAGACAAATTTATTAATTGGGACCTTTAATTTTTATCCAGCTGGTGATCGGAAAAATAAAAAAATCGGATTCTTAGACATTTGATTAAAAATCAAATAATTTGTATTTTTGATTTTCGCTACCAGTTAAGTTTCAGATCCAAACTTAAAAAAATTTTTTTATCAAAACTTTGTGTTGACCGATTTCTAATTAATTCTTTCAGGTACCCAGACATGCATTTAATCAAGCAAAGGCTGAAGACCTAATTAATTGTGACCAGATTGATTCACCAAATTATTTTAAATGGAAGGAAGACCAACTTGGGATTTAAATAATTTTTCTAAATAATTTTTCATTTGTCCCAATTTTTATTTTCAATATAATTTTTATACAATTCTAAAAAGTTTCTCCAATGAAAACCTTACCTATATTTACGACGCGTAAATTTTTTTTATTAAATTTCCACTACTGACCAGTAAGTTATTAATAGGGTGTACGGAATTTTCGTCTTTGGAAATCTCGTCTCCATGACTTTTCGGAACTTTCGTCTCCAACATTTTCGGAATTTTCGTCTCCAGCGGAATTCTCGTCACCAAGGAAATAATCGGAATTTTCGTCTCCGCAATTTTCGTCTCCGCTAGGAATTTTCGTCTCCAGTCCCCCGTTGACGGAACACTATCCCCCGTTTCGGAACAACTTCCCCCGTTGACGGAACACTATCCCCCGTTTCGGAACAACTTCCCCCGTTGACGGAACACTATCCCCCGTTTCGGAACAACTTCCCCCGTTGACGGAACACTATCCCCCGTTTCGGAACAACTTCCCCCGTTGACGGAACACTATCCCCCGTTTCGGAACAACTTCCCCCGTTGACGGAACACTATCCCCCGTTTCGGAACAACTTCCCCCGTTGACGGAACACTATCCCCGTTTCTGAACAACTTCCCCCGTTGACGGAACACTATCCCCCGTTTCTGAACAACTTCTCCCGTTGACGGAACAACTCCCACGTTGATGGAACAACTTCCCCCGTTGATTAAACATTTATATAGGGGGAAGTTATTCAACGGGGGAAGTTATTCCGAAACGGGGGATAGTGTTCCGTCAACGGGGGAAGTTGTCCTGACAACGGGGGAAGTGGTCCGTCAACGGGAGAAGTTGCTCCGTCAACTGTAAGTTTTTCTCTTGAGACGAAAATTCCTAGCGGAGACGAAAATTGCGGAGACGAAAATTCCGATTATTTCCTTGGTGACGAGAATTCCGCTGGAGACGAAAATTCCGAAAATGTTGGAGACGAAAGTTCCGAAAAGTCTTGGAGACGAGATTTCCAGAGACGAAAATTCCGGCACCCATTAATAGGGCTCGGATTTATATTTAAATAGGGCACAAAAACGACCTTGGTCATGAACAAGCCTTGACTGACCGGTGTCTGACTATTGAGTTCGGCTCCGGTACAAAATATGGAATCGTTAAAATATGGAATGGTTAAAATCGCGAATAGGCTAAAAAGGGGTTAAAATACCGAATCGTTAAAATATGGAATCGTTAAAATATCGAATAGGCTAAAAAAGGGTTAAAATATGGAATCGTTAAAATATGGAATGGTAAAAATGTCGACACGGCCAAAATAAGTCAAAATGTCGAATTTCTTTAAAAAAGGGTCAAATGAGTGCCATACGTTGATTGTTGATAATTTTATCAACTTATCAACTTACTGCTGATAAGTTGGTTAATAACTTTGGTAGGTCGTAGTCCGGCGTAATCTTTTCTGCCAGAGTTCACTGTACTTTACCGAGTAAAACCGGACCGGATAAATCAAGCATAATCGACCGAATCCGGTCCGGCATGAACGTGCGGATCCGGAAAACATAACGCGATCCTGATACGAAAAAATTAGAGTATCGTGCACTTGTTTTTAGTAAAGACCTAAATTTTGTACCTTACCGTATACGGTACGGAATACCGAAAAATACCTATTAGCTTTTAAATTTTATCGGTCGGCATTCCTTACCGTACTACCGACACGGAATACCGAAAAATACCGTCGGTATTACGGTACCGACCGGATTCTAGTTTTGGCGCCATTTTTAAAGAAATTCGACATTTTGACTTATTTTGGCCGTGTCGACATTTTTACCATTCCATATTTTAACGATTCCATATTTTAACCCATTTTTAGCCTATTCGATATTTTAACCATTCCATATTTTAACGATTCCACATTTTAACCCCTTTTTAGCCTATTCGCGATTTTAACCCACTTTTACCCGATTCGAGATTTTAACCCTTTTTTAGCCTATTCCATATTTTAACGATTCGATATTTTGTCCGGACACGATTGAGTTCTAATAGAAGAAAGACAGAAATGACCGGTGATAGATTAATAAAAAAATGGAGAGACAGTGTTCAGTTCGCGGGCAGGGCCGCTTCAGTGATTTATTTAAATATAAATCCGAGCCCTAGTTATTAAACCCTATGGAAGAACCAATCATTTTTGGTATATTTTTAATTATAACTGTCACAGATTTCCAAAATTCCCAGAATCCATCAGCCCTGGCCTGAATTCTTAGGTTGGTATGGACAAAATTCTAGTGTTGGGAGTCTCCGTCATTGTAGCTAGGCTAAAAATGATTTCTAGTTCCGAATCAGTCCAAAAATATTTTTATATGTACCGAATTAATTATCTTCCATACATATGTATGACAAAATATAATGTAATAACTTTTCTCTAAAATAAACATATTATGCTTTCTCCGTCAAGAGAATTTAAATTCTCCGTTCTTAAATTCTCCGTTAACATAAAATCGGGATCTTCAGCTCGCGTCTTTCTTAAGATATACGCGTTATTTTTACTTGCCCAAGGATTATAATGTTTATTTTAGAGAAAATTTGGCATTTATTTATTTCATTTATTAAATACTTTAAAATTTTGTACTCTAATTTTTAAAATATTTTTTATAATTCCCCTCCGTCTAAATTTTTGCTCAAAATTATTTAAACCCATTAAACTAAATAAAAATTATTTTTTTGTATTTTTCTTTTCGAATAATTAATTAAAATAATTTAAATTTATTTTTGATAAAAATTTTAAATTTACCTAAATTATTGAAAAATCTTTTTATTTTGCTTTAGATTAATTAATTAATTTAGGATTTTATTTATCTTTCTTTTTTATTGAAAGACATCAATCGACTACTTGGTTTGATGCCCGTATATTTTTGGAAGCTCTTCCTACTTGGGCTAATTATCAGGATTTTCGTTAATTTTTAATCTTCTTAGATTTTTTGTCTTGTGGATTCCAGTTCCAGTCCAGTACACTCTGTTTCATTCCTATTTTATCATATCTCATTGAAAAAGCATCGATATTTTTTTTAAGTTTTTTTCAAGCTCAAAGGCTTATGAGGCTTCATTGGACTCACAAACTAGACCGTTGTCAATATTTTATTAAATCTGAATCCACACTTTCTCTTTAAATTTAAATTGTTTTTTAAACTTTAGTTCAACAAACAACAACTACAACATCCACAAACAACTACAGAAGCCTCAACTGAAACAACAACACTAGACTGAGAAAAACAAATGTTAAAATCGGCTGAACGTTCATCTTTACTAAATAGAAAGCCAACCAGAAAAAGAGTTGCAGGAGAATGCAACGATTTACATGGTTGGGAATTTTGTTTGAATTATTTTTAAATTTGATGTTTTGTTGGTCATCTCTTATTCCTAATGATAGTATTTATATAGATCCCATATTGCTGGTCTCTTTGGGTTCTGCACAGTTCGATACTACTGTATTAATGATAGTACCGAATCAAGGGATTTTTTGGGATTAGGGGGGGGCATCAAGTGATATTCCTCTTAATCTCTCGGTCTCGACTCTCGATTTGGTCTCGGTCTCGGGATTGATTAACGGTCTCGACTCTCTGCATTTTTTGTAAGTGACAGCTGCAACATCTAAATTTAGCATTAAGTATCTCGGGTTGAGGAGTACCTAATTTTATAGTGTCTACCAAAAAATTTGTTTTAAAAATGAACTGAAACAACAACACTACTCTTTTTGTTCGGGAACATAATCGGTAGGTTTATGAACAATCAATTATTTTTTGTTGATAAATACCGGGGATCTAATTTATTTATGAGATCCCTTCGTATTAATTAATAGAGTAGAGTTTTGTTAATAAAATTTTTATTTGTAGCCATTATCACGATTTTTTTAATAATCCTGTTTATTTTTGGGTGCCTAATATTATTAGGCAATTAATTAAAGTTTAAATTTTCACTGACAAAGAAAAATCTAATTTTGAAAATCACGTCACAATATTTACTTTTAAAGTTCCCCAAAAAGCATTACAAACCCTCAAGATCTCGAGGGTTTGTCGTTGTTGCACCAAGGGTGCACCTATAAGAAGTTTGGTCGATTCGGAGGTCCGAAAATTTTCGGCTCGAATAAGGAATTTCAAATAAGTCCAACTCTACCTATAATTCACATCATTATTAAAAATCTTCCAAAAAGTTTTGTTATTTTTAAGAATTGCTTTACTTCTTCAAAAAGTGAATCCTCATTGGGACCACGATAGAATTTATTTGGAGACAAGAAGAATTGTTGGGGCTGTTATACAAGTATTTAATTTTGATTTCTGGGATTTTTTTTTGTCATTTTAAATTTCAGAAAATAACATATGAAGATTATTTGCCTAGGCTTTTTGGCAAAAAATTTGATGAACTTATTGGAAAATATAAGGGATATAATCCTAAAGTTGACCCGTCAATTTTTGTAGGTTTTATTAACTTAAATTGATTAATTTTTGGGGTATTATCTACTTCATAATAATTAATTTAAAAATTGTTTTATTTAAATTTCTAGGTTTTTCCCTATTATTGGGAAATTGTGCCAGACATGATTCAATTTTTGTAAGCCAAGTTATAATTGGCTAATTCGTTTAAGCAAACTAAGGAATATGTAAGAATACTTTGGGTGGGTTTCCAGACAATCTGCATTGAAAAATTAAAAAAGCTGCCGTAGCCCAAAATTTTTACTAGTTTTTCTGTGGATTTTAAGACGGATATAGGAATCTGGGATGGGCCGGGTTACTCGAAACCCGGTCTTTTTTTCGATCCGAAACCCGACCCGGCTTTTTTCATAAGCCGGCTTTTTTCATAAGTCATTTCATAATACTTCCTACAAATCTTAAGCTGTCTATATTCCTCGATATCTCACTTAATCCACTTTACTCGCCCCAAATTCCTCTATAACCCCGAACATTGGTGAATTGGGATTATTATTCATTTTCTTCTGGCTAACTTTGTGAATTTTTGGACTATACATGAGTTATATCCAGCTCTACCTCCAAATCCTTTCTTAAAATTTCTTAATTTTTAGAATGAATTTACAAGTTGCGCATTTCGGTTTGGTCATGGAATGATTCAAGTTCCATCCCTTTATGATTTAAAAATTAAAAAAAAATTTTTCAGGAGTTTTATCCTTTTTTTAATCAAGAATTTGCTCAAATTGGTAAAAAAATGTTTTTAAATATTTTTAAATAATTTTTGTTATTTTTGGGTGGAATACCATTCAACGAAGGAATGTTTAAATCTGTCCATATTTTGTAAGGCAAAAAATTTTTTCAGAATTTTTTTATTTTTTAGAAATAATGGAATAGATCCTTTAGTAAGAGGTAATTTTTACTGAAAAAATTTCTATTTTAAAAATAATTTTCAAAAAAATATTTTTAGGTTTAATTCATTACCTGCAAGACTGCCACAAAGACTGACTGTTTCTGTAACTGAAAAGATTTTTGGAAATTCTGATTTGGGGTAAAAATTAAGATTTAATTAAAACAATAAAGCGAGGACTTTTTGGTTTGGGTATTCTTGTCTATTTTTGACAAATATTTTCAAATTGTTTGATTTAAATATTAATTTGATTTTCCTATTTCGAAAATCATCATTTTACGAGCTTAATATGAAAAATCTAAAAATAATTTTTATATTACTTAACTAAATCTTATCATTTTGATTTTTCCAACCATTCTGTTTATTTTTGTAAGCTAAAAGCGATTTAGCTATCTAATAATTTACAATTTTAACAAATTACTAATGTCGTCGCATTAATTTTAATAAAAACCCTTCGCTATTATACATATTTCTGTTTTTGTTAATTTAATGAGCTCTAAAAGCTTTAGATTTTTTGAACTGTAATTTTAAAATTAGGAATAATAAAAATAAAAATTTAATTAATATAAGTATTCAAAAAATTTTGATTAAAAAAACCCCCTCAATTTCCAGTTCAATCAACATTCAACGAGGGAGAGACCACGGAATTCCTGGATATATTGCTTGGCGTAGTTTATGTAATTTGCCACATGTCAAAGACTTTGCTGATTTAAACACAACAATTAGTAATGAAATTGTGAGGGAAAACTTGAAAATTTTGTATAAAAAAGTTGAATTGATTGATATGTATGTTGGTGCTCTTTTAGAGGATCCTATTGAAGGGGCGCTTATTGGTGGGTTTTTGAAATTTAAGGGAGAATTTTCAAAAGATTTTGCAAAAGATAATATAAATGAGTCTACTAGGGTGTAGATGCAACGAACACCAGCTACTTTATCTAATTTTATCATTAATATGAAAAATCCAAAAAAAATTTCCGTAAAATTTAAATTTTGAATTATGCAATATAAGTTGAAAAATTCTTTGGTTTGAGTAATTATTTTTGTAAGCTAAACAACGCTTTAGCTATTTAATGGCAAATGCCCATGCAAATTCCATTTTTTGTTAAAAAAATTTCTTTAATAATTTTTTTTTCTCGAGCTTTATGGGTTAACGAATGATTTGTTAACATTTTGGCTAAGTGTTAAAAATTCAACCCTTTAGAAGAGGGGAGATTTTAAAAATCAGTTCCTATTTCCACATTTATTTTTAATAAAAATTATTCAGGTCCAACATTAGCTTGTGTTGTTTCCAAGCAGTTCAAGGCTCTAAGAGATGGTGATCGGTCAGTTTTACTATTGCAATATCGCGAGATTTATAAATAACACTAGCATAACCCTTAAACTTAAATTTAATTTAAGGACGGGAAAAAAGTCTTTTAGAAGAGGGGAATATCCCGTTTCGATTCCCCATTTCCGAAATTTGGAATTTATTTTTTAAGTCGGCACATTCCCTCGTGTGTTAATCAAAACTTGTTAGAGCATTCTGCCTTATTTATGGAGGAAAGGAAAAATTCTGACCATTTTATAAAAATATAGGAGAAAATTAAGAAGAAAAAAGGGAGAATTGTCCACTTCAATATTTACTCCCATTTTTTATTCCCATTTCTTCCAAGAATTAAAAAATTAAATTTTGTCCTAATCTGTAATTTTCTTGTAGAATTTACAGTAAAATTTCTAAACTAATAATTTTATAAATTATTTTTTTTTCACAGATTTTTCTATGAGAACCCAGACATACTTTCCAGTGAACAAATAAAACAAATAAAACGTGCAACTCTAGCTAGAATACTTTGTGATTCTGGCGATTCTATGAAAAAAGTTTGTAAATTTGTTTTTTAAAGGTTTTTTAAGTGATTAGAAAATAAAATCTGGAAATCTTCTTAAAGATTGAATTTAACATATTTTAAAAACTAAATTAGAAATGTCTATCTTGGAATAATAGAGTAAAGCAGCTGGGCTATAGCTATTTCTATCCTTTAACTATTGCAAAAGTTTAATCGCGGCTGGTTGCGAATCAGCATCTTTAGTAGAACGGACTGTGTGCTAGCCTACTACACAGCCTTAGGAATTAAATAGCTATATTTTAGAACATATTAATTAATACAATTAATTACTTATAATTTTTTTAATAAATTAACAGTTAAATTGTTTTATCTTCTGAAGCCTCTTAATTTTTTGGATGTCTAAATATTTAAATTAGACAAATTTATTAATTGGGACCTCAACTTTTTACCCAACTAGTGACCGGAACATTAAAAAATCAAATTCTTAAACATTTGATTCATAAATCAAATAATCTAAAATTTTGGCTACCAGTCAAATTTCACATCCAAACTTTAATAAAAATTTTTTGCAAAACTTTGGGTTGACTGATTTCTAATTAATTCCTTTCAGGTACCCAGACATGCATTTAATCAAGCAAAGGCTGAAGACTTAATTAATTGTGACCAGATTGATTCACCAAATTATTTTAAATGGAAGGAGGACCAACTTGGGATTTAAATAATTTTTCTAAATAACTTTTCATTTGTCCCAATTATTATTTTCAATATAATTTTTATACAATTCTAAAAAGTTTCTCCAATGAAAACCTTACCTATATTTACGGCGCGTAAATTTTTTTTTATTAAATTTCCACTACTGACCAGTAAGTTATTAAACCCTATGGAAGAACCAATCATTTTTGGTATATTTTTAATTATAACTGTCACAGATTTACAAAATTCCCAGAATCCATCAGCCCTGGCCTGAATTCTTAGGTTGGTCCGGACAAAATTCTAGTGTTGGGTGTCTCCGTCATTGTAGCTAGGCTAAAAATGATTTCTAGTTCCGAATCAATCCAAAAATATTTTTATATGTACCGAATTAATTATCTTCCATACATATGACAAAAAATAATGTAATGGAATTTCTCTAAAATAAACATATTGTGTTTTCTCCGTCAAGAGAATTTAAATTATCCGTTCTTAAATTCTCCGTTAACATAAAATCGGGATCTTCAGCTCGCGTCTTTCTTAAGATATACGCGTTATTTTTACTTGCCCAAGGATTATAATGTTTATTTTAGAGAAAATTTGGCATTTATTTATTTCATTTATTAAATACTTTAAAATTTTGTATACTAAATTTTAAAATATTTTTTATAATTCCCCTCCGTCGAAATTTTTGCTCAAAATTATTTAAACCCATTAAAATAAATAAAAATTAATTTTTTTGTATTTTTATTTTCGAATAATTAATTAAAATAATTTAAATTAATTTTTGATATAAATTTTCAAATTCGCTTAATTATCGAAAAAAATTTTTTTTGCTTTAGATTAATTAATTTATTCAGGATTGTATTTATCTTTCTTTTTTATTGAAGGACATCAATCGAATAACTTCTTTGTTGCCTGTATGTATGTATATTTTTGGAAGCCCTTCCTACTTGGGAAGCTCTTTTTTATGATTATTTATCGTTATTCGACGCTATAAGTTGAAATAATTGAGACTAGTGGACTAATATTGACTTTTTCGAAAATTTAAGAAACATGATTATTACCACAATTTAAGGAAAATACTAGCTCTTTTTTATGATTATTTATCGTTATTCGACGCTATAAGTTGAAATAATTGAGACTAGTGGACTAATAATGACTTTTTCGAAAATTTAAGAAACATGATTATTACCACAATTTAAGGAAAATACTAGCTCTTTTTTATGATTATTTATCGTTATTCGACGCTATAAGTTGAAATAATTGAGACTAGTGGACTAATAATGACTTTTTCGAAAATTTAAGAAACATGATTATTACCACAATTTAAGGAAAATACTAGCTCTTTTTTATGATTATTTATCGTTATTCGACGCTATAAGTTGAAATAATTGAGACTAGTGGACTAATAATGACTTTTTCGAAAATTTAAGAAACATGATTATTACCACAATTTAAGGAAAATACTAGCTCTTTTTTATGATTATTTATCGTTATTCGACGCTATAAGTTGAAATAATTGAGACTAGTGGACTAATATTGACTTTTTCGAAAATTTAAGAAACATGATTATTACCACAATTTAAGGAAAATACTAGCTCTTTTTTATGATTATTTATCGTTATTCGACGCTATAAGTTGAAATAATTGAGACTAGTGGACTAATATTGACTTTTTCGAAAATTTAAGAAACATGATTATTACCACAATTTAAGGAAAATACTAGCTCTTTTTTATGATTATTTATCGTTATTCGACGCTATAAGTTGAAATAATTGAGACTAGTGGACTAATATTGACTTTTTCGAAAATTTAAGAAACATGATTATTACCACAATTTAAGGAAAATACTAGCTCTTTTTTATGATTATTTATCGTTATTCGACGCTATAAGTTGAAATAATTGAGACTAGTGGACTAATATTGACTTTTTCGAAAATTTAAGAAACATGATTATTACCACAATTTAAGGAAAATACTAGCTCTTTTTTATGATTATTTATCGTTATTCGACGCTATAAGTTGAAATAATTGAGACTAGTGGACTAATATTGACTTTTTCGAAAATTTAAGAAACATGATTATTACCACAATTTAAGGAAAATACTAGCTCTTTTTTATGATTATTTATCGTTATTCGACGCTATAAGTTGAAATAATTGAGACTAGTGAACTAATAATGACTTTTTCGAAAATTTAAGAAACATGATTATTACCACAATTTAAGGAAAATACTAGCTCTTTTTTATGATTATTTATCGTTATTCGACGCTATAAGTTGAAATAATTGAGACTAGTGGACTAATAATGACTTTTTCGAAAATTTAAGAAACATGATTATTACCACAATTTAAGGAAAATACTAGCTCTTTTTTATGATTATTTATCGTTATTCGACGCTATAAGTTGAAATAATTGAGACTAGTGGACTAATAATGACTTTTTCGAAAATTTAAGAAACATGATTATTACCACAATTTAAGGAAAATACTAGCTCTTTTTTATGATTATTTATCGTTATTCGACGCTATAAGTTGAAATAATTGAGACTAGTGGACTAATAATGACTTTTTCGAAAATTTAAGAAACATGATTATTACCACAATTTAAGGAAAATACTAGCTCTTTTTTATGATTATTTATCGTTATTCGACGCTATAAGTTGAAATAATTGAGACTAGTGGACTAATAATGACTTTTTCGAAAATTTAAGAAACATGATTATTACCACAATTTAAGGAAAATACTAGCTCTTTTTTATGATTATTTATCGTTATTCGACTCTATAAGTTGAAATAATTGAGACTAGTGGACTAATAATGACTTTTTCGAAAATTTAAGAAACATGATTATTACCACAATTTAAGGAAAATACTAGCTCTTTTTTATGATTATTTATCGTTATTCGACGCTATAAGTTGAAATAATTGAGACTAGTGGACTAATAATGACTTTTTCGAAAATTTAAGAAACATGATTATTACCACAATTTAAGGAAAATACTAGCTCTTTTTTATGATTATTTATCGTTATTCGACGCTATAAGTTGAAATAATTGAGACTAGTGGACTAATAATGACTTTTTCGAAAATTTAAGAAACATGATTATTACCACAATTTAAGGAAAATACTAGCTCTTTTTTATGATTATTTATCGTTATTCGACTCTATAAGTTGAAATAATTGAGACTAGTGGACTAATAATGACTTTTTCGAAAATTTAAGAAACATGATTATTACCACAATTTAAGGAAAATACTAGCTCTTTTTTATGATTATTTATCGTTATTCGACGCTATAAGTTGAAATAATTGAGACTAGTGGACTAATAATGACTTTTTCGAAAATTTAAGAAACATGATTATTACCACAATTTAAGGAAAATACTAGCTCTTTTTTATAATTATTTATCGTTATTCGACGCTATAAGTTGAAATAATTGAGACTAGTGGACTAATAATGACTTTTTCGAAAATTTAAGAAACATGATTATTACCACAATTTAAGGAAAATACTAGCTCTTTTTTATAATTATTTATCGTTATTCGACGCTATAAGTTGAAATAATTGAGACTAGTGGACTAATAATGACTTTTTCGAAAATTTAAGAAACATGATTATTACCACAATTTAAGGAAAATACTAGCTCTTTTTTATGATTATTTATCGTTATTCGACGCTATAAGTTGAAATAATTGAGACTAGTGGACTAATAATGACTTTTTCGAAAATTTAAGAAACATGATTATTACCACAATTTAAGGAAAATACTAGCTCTTTTTTATAATTATTTATCGTTATTCGACGCTATAAGTTGAAATAATTGAGACTAGTGGACTAATAATGACTTTTTCGAAAATTTAAGAAACATGATTATTACCACAATTTAAGGAAAATACTAGCTCTTTTTTATGATTATTTATCGTTATTCGACGCTATAAGTTGAAATAATTGAGACTAGTGGACTAATATTGACTTTTTCGAAAATTTAAGAAACATGATTATTACCACAATTTAAGGAAAATACTAGCTCTTTTTTATGATTATTTATCGTTATTCGACGCTATAAGTTGAAATAATTGAGACTAGTGGACTAATAATGACTTTTTCGAAAATTTAAGAAACATGATTATTACCACAATTTAAGGAAAATACTAGCTCTTTTTTATGATTATTTATCGTTATTCGACGCTATAAGTTGAAATAATTGAGACTAGTGAACTAATAATGACTTTTTCGAAAATTTAAGAAACATGATTATTACCACAATTTAAGGAAAATACTAGCTCTTTTTTATGATTATTTATCGTTATTCGACGCTATAAGTTGAAATAATTGAGACTAGTGGACTAATAATGACTTTTTCGAAAATTTAAGAAACATGATTATTACCACAATTTAAGGAAAATACTAGCTCTTTTTTATGATTATTTATCGTTATTCGACGCTATAAGTTGAAATAATTGAGACTAGTGGACTAATAATGACTTTTTCGAAAATTTAAGAAACATGATTATTACCACAATTTAAGGAAAATACTAGCTCTTTTTTATGATTATTTATCGTTATTCGACGCTATAAGTTGAAATAATTGAGACTAGTGGACTAATAATGACTTTTTCGAAAATTTAAGAAACATGATTATTACCACAATTTAAGGAAAATACTAGCTCTTTTTTATAATTATTTATCGTTATTCGACGCTATAAGTTGAAATAATTGAGACTAGTGGACTAATAATGACTTTTTCGAAAATTTAAGAAACATGATTATTACCACAATTTAAGGAAAATACTAGCTCTTTTTTATAATTATTTATCGTTATTCGACGCTATAAGTTGAAATAATTGAGACTAGTGGACTAATAATGACTTTTTCGAAAATTTAAGAAACATGATTATTACCACAATTTAAGGAAAATACTAGCTCTTTTTTATGATTATTTATCGTTATTCGACGCTATAAGTTGAAATAATTGAGACTAGTGGACTAATAATGACTTTTTCGAAAATTTAAGAAACATGATTATTACCACAATTTAAGGAAAATACTAGCTCTTTTTTATAATTATTTATCGTTATTCGACGCTATAAGTTGAAATAATTGAGACTAGTGGACTAATAATGACTTTTTCGAAAATTTAAGAAACATGATTATTACCACAATTTAAGGAAAATACTAGCTCTTTTTTATGATTATTTATCGTTATTCGACGCTATAAGTTGAAATAATTGAGACTAGTGGACTAATAATGACTTTTTCGAAAATTTAAGAAACATGATTATTACCACAATTTAAGGAAAATACTAGCTCTTTTTTATAATTATTTATCGTTATTCGACGCTATAAGTTGAAATAATTGAGACTAGTGGACTAATAATGACTTTTTCGAAAATTTAAGAAACATGATTATTACCACAATTTAAGGAAAATACTAGCTCTTTTTTATGATTATTTATCGTTATTCGACGCTATAAGTTGAAATAATTGAGACTAGTGGACTAATAATGACTTTTTCGAAAATTTAAGAAACATGATTATTACCACAATTTAAGGAAAATACTAGCTCTTTTTTATAATTATTTATCGTTATTCGACGCTATAAGTTGAAATAATTGAGACTAGTGGACTAATAATGACTTTTTCGAAAATTTAAGAAACATGATTATTACCACAATTTAAGGAAAATACTAGCTCTTTTTTATGATTATTTATCGTTATTCGACGCTATAAGTTGAAATAATTGAGACTAGTGGACTAATAATGACTTTTTCGAAAATTTAAGAAACATGATTATTACCACAATTTAAGGAAAATACTAGCTCTTTTTTATGATTATTTATCGTTATTCGACGCTATAAGTTGAAATAATTGAGACTAGTGGACTAATAATGACTTTTTCGAAAATTTAAGAAACATGATTATTACCACAATTTAAGGAAAATACTAGCTCTTTTTTATGATTATTTATCGTTATTCGACGCTATAAGTTGAAATAATTGAGACTAGTGGACTAATAATGACTTTTTCGAAAATTTAAGAAACATGATTATTACCACAATTTAAGGAAAATACTAGCTCTTTTTTATGATTATTTATCGTTATTCGACGCTATAAGTTGAAATAATTGAGACTAGTGGACTAATAATGACTTTTTCGAAAATTTAAGAAACATGATTATTACCACAATTTAAGGAAAATACTAGCTCTTTTTTATGATTATTTATCGTTATTCGACGCTATAAGTTGAAATAATTGAGACTAGTGGACTAATAATGACTTTTTCGAAAATTTAAGAAACATGATTATTACCACAATTTAAGGAAAATACTAGCTCTTTTTTATGATTATTTATCGTTATTCGACGCTATAAGTTGAAATAATTGAGACTAGTGGACTAATAATGACTTTTTCGAAAATTTAAGAAACATGATTATTACCACAATTTAAGGAAAATACTAGCTCTTTTTTATGATTATTTATCGTTATTCGACGCTATAAGTTGAAATAATTGAGACTAGTGGACTAATAATGACTTTTTCGAAAATTTAAGAAACATGATTATTACCACAATTTAAGGAAAATACTAGCTCTTTTTTATGATTATTTATCGTTATTCGACGCTATAAGTTGAAATAATTGAGACTAGTGGACTAATAATGACTTTTTCGAAAATTTAAGAAACATGATTATTACCACAATTTAAGGAAAATACTAGCTCTTTTTTATGATTATTTATCGTTATTCGACGCTATAAGTTGAAATAATTGAGACTAGTGGACTAATAATGACTTTTTCGAAAATTTAAGAAACATGATTATTACCACAATTTAAGGAAAATACTAGCTCTTTTTTATGATTATTTATCGTTATTCGACGCTATAAGTTGAAATAATTGAGACTAGTGGACTAATAATGACTTTTTCGAAAATTTAAGAAACATGATTATTACCACAATTTAAGGAAAATACTAGCTCTTTTTTATGATTATTTATCGTTATTCGACGCTATAAGTTGAAATAATTGAGACTAGTGGACTAATAATGACTTTTTCGAAAATTTAAGAAACATGATTATTACCACAATTTAAGGAAAATACTAGCTCTTTTTTATGATTATTTATCGTTATTCGACGCTATAAGTTGAAATAATTGAGACTAGTGGACTAATAATGACTTTTTCGAAAATTTAAGAAACATGATTATTACCACAATTTAAGGAAAATACTAGCTCTTTTTTATGATTATTTATCGTTATTCGACGCTATAAGTTGAAATAATTGAGACTAGTGGACTAATAATGACTTTTTCGAAAATTTAAGAAACATGATTATTACCACAATTTAAGGAAAATACTAGCTCTTTTTTATGATTATTTATCGTTATTCGACGCTATAAGTTGAAATAATTGAGACTAGTGGACTAATAATGACTTTTTCGAAAATTTAAGAAACATGATTATTACCACAATTTAAGGAAAATACTAGCTCTTTTTTATGATTATTTATCGTTATTCGACGCTATAAGTTGAAATAATTGAGACTAGTGGACTAATAATGACTTTTTCGAAAATTTAAGAAACATGATTATTACCACAATTTAAGGAAAATACTAGCTCTTTTTTATGATTATTTATCGTTATTCGACGCTATAAGTTGAAATAATTGAGACTAGTGGACTAATAATGACTTTTTCGAAAATTTAAGAAACATGATTATTACCACAATTTAAGGAAAATACTAGCTCTTTTTTATGATTATTTATCGTTATTCGACGCTATAAGTTGAAATAATTGAGACTAGTGGACTAATAATGACTTTTTCGAAAATTTAAGAAACATGATTATTACCACAATTTAAGGAAAATACTAGCTCTTTTTTATGATTATTTATCGTTATTCGACGCTATAAGTTGAAATAATTGAGACTAGTGGACTAATAATGACTTTTTCGAAAATTTAAGAAACATGATTATTACCACAATTTAAGGAAAATACTAGCTCTTTTTTATGATTATTTATCGTTATTCGACGCTATAAGTTGAAATAATTGAGACTAGTGGACTAATAATGACTTTTTCGAAAATTTAAGAAACATGATTATTACCACAATTTAAGGAAAATACTAGCTCTTTTTTATGATTATTTATCGTTATTCGACGCTATAAGTTGAAATAATTGTAGACTAGTGGACTAATAATGACTTTTTCGAAAATTTAAGAAACATGATTATTACCACAATTTAAGGAAAATACTAGCTCTTTTTTATGATTATTTATCGTTATTCGACGCTATAAGTTGAAATAATTGAGACTAGTGGACTAATAATGACTTTTTCGAAAATTTAAGAACATGATTATTACCACAATTTAAGGAAAATACTAGCTCTTTTTTATGATTATTTATCGTTATTCGACGCTATAAGTTGAAATAATTGAGACTAGTGGACTAATAATGACTTTTTCGAAAATTTAAGAAACATGATTATTACCACAATTTAAGGAAAATACTAGCTCTTTTTTATGATTATTTATCGTTATTCGACGCTATAAGTTGAAATAATTGAGACTAGTGGACTAGTCATGACTTTTTCGAAAATTTAAGAAACATGATTATTACCACAATTTAAGGAAAATACTAGCTCTTTTTTATGATTATTTATCGTATTCGACGCTATAAGTTGAAATAATTGAGACTAGTGGACTAATAATGACTTTTTCGAAAATTTAAGAAACATGATTATTACCACAATTTAAGGAAAATACTAGCTCTTTTTTATGATTATTTATCGTTATTCGACGCTATATAGTCCGACTAGTGGACTAATAATGACTTTTTCGAAAATTTAAGAAACATGATTATTACCACAATTTAAGGAAAATACTAGCTCTTTTTTATTTAAGAAACATGATTATTACCACAATTTAAGGAAAATA